>BJKM01000780.1:320000-374327 GCA_015082035.1 Chaenogobius annularis
TGTTTCAACATCAGCAGCACCACAACCACAGCCTCCACCAAAGGATTTATTAGCAGCCGCTCCACCACCACCACCACCAAAGGATTCAACTTCAGTTGCTCCATAATCACCTCCACCGCCTCCAACAAAGGACTGCAGCAGCACCACAACAATCTTCACCACGGCTAGCGCAGGAGTAATGTCAGTTCTTTCCCGCACGATCCTCATCAAAGGCCTTGGACCCATCTGTGACAGGCCCGTCAGCATCCCCGTCATCGCCCCTGCCCTCAGAGCAGCCCTGCCCGCCCTGCCCGCCCAGCCCGCCCAGCCCGCCCTATTCAAAATAGTTACCCTCAGGTTGTCCTTTAGGGTGTTTAACATTTGAGTACGTATCCTTTAAAACTGAGCTAAAACACTCTCCATCCATTCTCTTTGTTTTATAGAAGCCTCCCCAGTACTGCCAAAGTTTTATTGGTGATTTTACTGAGATGCTTTCAGTTGTTGTTGTTGTATGCACAGACTTTGATGGTTTGGTCATAACAGGTTATTAACATAACATATTTTTTGTGACAGAAACGCTAAAGAGCTTCATGCTGTCCTTGAAGCTTTCCGTCTTATTCAGCATGTGAGTGGCCCCACCCACAGCAGAGGGCACACTCTAGCTCAGTCTCCAAAAAGGCGGATCGAGGGCCGGATCCAGACCCAGAAGCAGTTTGGTCCGGCCTGCGGACTAGTTTCCCATAATTAGAAATGTATTTAATTTTTTTCGCGCCGCCCCACGGCACGTCCACAGCACTCTGAACTGCTTTGCTGAAGCTCGGCCACTGGTCACGGCGGGCCAGAGCGCTCCGTTTCTTCCGAAACACTGCTCTGTCAAAGCACAAACGTGTGATGCTGCAGACACAGTAAATAACAGCTTCACTGATGATTTGGTGTAAACGTAACATGCGTAAGGACAATGTGCTCCGCAGGTTTGGAAGTCTGCTCGTTAAGGAGAAATACAACATGTTTTTCAGGCTTTGTTGTTGGATTGAAAGGTCTGCGTGAGTGCAAGGTACATCAGACCGCTGTGCGTGACGTGCGTATTGTTTCACGGGTCAGATTATGAAAGCTGGTCCACTTTTTCACGTTGTCCATTTCATTACGTTGCACATATTTCAATTCTCACGCTGGGCGATCTTAAATAGACTGCTGCAGGTCAGAGAACTCCAAAAACATGCATGATACTGTGCATGTGGCCTAGTGACAGCTGCATTTGTTCTTATGAACTAAATGCAAAGTGAAATTTATTTTGGCAGCTACTGTAGGATACTGCTTTTAATATCATTTTAACCAAATGCTCAAATTACATTTATTATAAAATAGACCAGCTTTCGCCCAGCTTTCGCCCAGCTTTCGCCCAGCTTTCGCCCAGCTTTCGCCCAGCTTTCGCCCAGCTTTCGCCCAGCTTTCGCCCAGCTTTCGCCCAGCTTTCGCCCAGCTTTCGCCCAGCTTTCGCCCAGCTTTCGCCCAGCTTTCGCCCAGCTTTCGCCCAGCTTTCGCCCAGCTTTCGCCCAGCTTTCGCCCAGCTTTCGCCCAGCTTTCGCCCAGCTTTCGCCCAGCTTTCGCCCAGCTTTCGCCCAGCTTTCGCCCAGCTTCGCCCAGCTTTCGCCCAGCTTTCGCCAGCTTTCGCCAGCTTTCGCCCAGCTTTCCCTTCGCCCAGTTTCGCCAGCTTTTCGCCCAGCTTCGCCCCAGCTCCCCAGCTTCCGCCCAGCTTCCGCCCAGCTTCCGCCCAGCTTCCGCCCAGCTGCCCATTCCGCCCCAGCTCCAGTTCCGCCCAGCTTCTCCGCCCAGCTTCCGCCCAGCTTCCCGCCGCCACCGCCACTGCACTCCCGCCCCCCAGATTCCGGCCCAGCTTCCGCCCAGCTTCCGCCCAGCTTCCGCCCAGCTTCCGCCCAGCTTCCGCCCAGCTTCCGCCCAGCTTATCCATGTTTTTCTGGTAGATATGGTTCGTTTAGTCTTGGTTTAAACCTGGTCTTGTCCCAGGTCTGGTTTGCACTAGTCGAGTCAGGTTTCTGGTAAACACTAGGTTTTAGTGCTTTTGTCCTGTTTTTAGTAAGCTAATATAGTTATATTTTTACTTCTCTGAAAGTAAAGTCCTATGTTGATTTTTGTGTGTTTGTGAGTTGTTTGTGGATCTTAGAGAGATAAAACATAAAATTGTGGTGAGATTTTGTAGTCCGGCCCCAGGACCTTAGCTCTTTGAAAAATCTGGCCCACTGGAAAATATAATTGGAGACCCCTAGTCTAGATCTTCTAATTACAAAGGGGGTTAATATTTCAAATGTCAATGTGGCTCTGTCTGATAATTTCTGTGTCTTCTTTGACCTGTCTGTTTTTCCCAAACCACCGGCTGGTCCTGCAGTTGTTCGGAGGAGACACATAAATGACAGCACAGGAAGACTGTTTATGGAAATTATGAACTTTGATTCTTGATTTTTGTTTCATGTTCTAATGCAAATGATTTGTTGAACTCTGTTACATCTAGTGTTTTGAATGTTCTCAACACCATTGCCCCTATGAAAGCAAAAATTGTTACAAATTAGCAGAAGGCGCCATGGAGAAATGATGATTCGGTCAGGGCACAGAAACGGGAGTCCCGCCGGGCCGAACGAAGCTCCAGGTTAAAAAAGAGATTTACAGAAAGAAGTTGTACATGTACAACCTCATCTTATGTAGAACTAGGGAAAGATATATTTTTTCTGAAATAATTAGAAGCTGCAGTAACAACTTGTGCGTCCTGTTTGCCACAGTAAACAGATTAACAAACCCTCCAGCTCAGCTGCAGTTATGCAGAACTTATTTCCACATCCAAGTGTAATAACTTCACATTATTCTTTAATGACAAAGTTCAGGGCATTAAAAATGCTATAAATTCTACAATGCAAAAAATAACCCTAAAACCACCTACACACTGAGCTGACTGAGTTTGCACCTGTAACTGACAAAACTGAGTTCATCCACATGCTGCCTCGATGTGTTACCCACAAGATTTCTAAAGTCTGTGCTGAACAGTTTGTTGGCACCACTCATTCATATAGTTGACATGTCGCTTAAATCTGGAACATTCCCAATGTCCTTGAAAACTGCGGTCATAAAGCCTCTCCTAAAGAAGAGCAGTCTTGATGCCGCAGTACTGAGTAATTACCGGCCCATCTCTAATCTGCCATTTTGGGGGCAAAGTCCTTGAAAAGGTTGTTTACCAACCTCACTGATTTCCTCTTAATAAACAACTCATTTGATGTTTTCCAGTCAGGTTTTAGACCTCATCACAGAGAACTGAGACTGCTCTTGTCAATGGTGACAAATGACATCCACCTGACGCGGGCAAAGCCTCAGTCTTAATTATGTTAGATCTGAGTGCTGCTTTTGACACTGTCGACCATGGGATCCTCTTACAGAGACTAGAGGACTGGTGGGCATCACTGGCACTGCTCTAAACTGGTTAAAGTCCTATCTGGAAGACAGGAAGTTTTTGTTGAAATTGGTAACTGTGTCTCAGACCAGATGCCCCTGACCTGTGGGGTGCCCCAAGGGTCAATCCTGGGACCCCTTCTGTTCAACCTCTACATGCTGCCCTTAGGTCAGTTGATACGCAGCAAAAATGTGTCCCATCACAATTATGCAGACGACACTCAAATCTATGTTTCACTGACGGCAGGTAAATATGGACCAGTGGATTCACTCTGTCACTGCATCCAACAGATCAGTGTGTGGATGCAGAACAAGTTTCTCCAGCTGAGCTCAGACCAGACTGAAATAATCGTCTTTGGCCCACAGAAACAAAGAGAAAGTGTTAGCAGTCACCTCCAGAGTCTCGCTCTAAAACCTAAAAATCAAGTTAGAAATCTGGGGGTAATAATGGACTTTAACAGCCACCTCAAATCAATAACATCAGCAGCTTTTTACCATCTAAAAAACATTGCCAAAATCAAAAGTATAGTGTCTAAACCAGACTTGGAGAGACTTATCCGTGCGTTTTTCTCCAGGAGATTAGACTACTGTAACAGCCTGCTCACTGGCCTCTCAAAACAAGCTGTAAAACAGCTGCAGTACAACCAACCAGGAAGTACGATCACATTAGTCCTGTGCTCAGGTCTCTGCACTTGCTCCCTGTGGCTCAGAATAGACTTCTTGCTCCAGAGTGTTTCCACCTCCATCTCGGAGAATTTCCTCTTTTTCCACCTTTTCTCGTCTGTCTGTGACGCCGCGTCTCATCCTCATGCCTCACCCAATTAAGTGATTTGCATAGCCATATATGGTATATTAGGGCGGGCTCAGGTGGGTTCTGGGGGGAATCTCATGAGGAATTGCTGTGCCAATTTAGAAGGAGTGCTTACAGGTGTGATGCGCAGGTTTTTATAAATAGTACATTTTTTTTGCGTTTGTCAAATGTTTACGTTTCAGGCACAATTTGACGCACTCTTTTATAAATGAGGCCCCTGGTCATGTTAGTGCTGCTCTGGTCATGTCCTGACATTCTTTAAAGTTTGCACCAACACCATCATTTCATGAATATTAAATAGAAATTAAATAGATATTTTTCAATATCAAAATCCAAATGTTTCTTTAAAATGTGTCTATAAATAATTTAATCAATCAATTGACCATTATAAATTAATGACTTGTGCATTCAATTGATTAATTGTACATTTAATTAATTGAGCAAGTTTATATAATTCATTCATTGATTGTGCATTCAAGCATTTAATTTTGGCAGACAAAATCCACTCGTTTCAGTCCAAATCACGCCAACGGGTATGCTGACGGGCAGAGATTTATGGGTGAGAGAGTAAAGTTAACTTCATGGGGTGTTGTCCTCTCTGGAATGTCTTAATAATTTTAAACAGTAAATTCATCATGTGGACAAAGTCTGCAATCGAATGATTGTTTAATTAGAAAACAGAGTCTTTAAGATGAGTTTTAGCTTTCTTCTCGGGAGAGAAAAGGGATTTTATTTTAATCCAGTTTTGAATTGAAAGATGTTATTTTTGGAAACGTTTACCAACTTGCAAAGCATGTCTCTGTTTTAGAGTGTTGGAATGCTAAAGGAGTTGAGCCAAGCAACATTATCAAATTTATAAATTTACAACAAAACTGAATTTTGTCATTGCATAAAAAAGGCAATCCCACTTCAGCTTGTCAAATCCCTTTTCATCATCCATTGGCATTGTTATTTTGGGAGATGAGGAACTGGACGGGCCATAAATAATTGAATTATCTGCGAATATTGAAAAATGAAACTCGGACTTCTGGTCAGACACACATTTACTGCGCTCCTGTCAAAATTAAACTTAAAAACGCTGTACCACCCACATTACCCCAAGAAACAAGGAGCAAGAGATGTGTAAACAAGGAAGCAAGCAGGGCAGGTAATGCTTCGGGAACAGGACAATCAAAGTCAACAAACCAAAGCTTTGGTGGAAAACAGACATGTCGACAGCATCATTAGCTCGTGAGACTGTTTATTTACTCTACAGCCTTTTAAAAAGGACAAATTTAGTACAGTTCTGTTACCATAAATGGTATGACTGTTTGGACAAGTAAGTTCCAATATTATTAGAATAGCTGAATGTTGGAATATGACCTGTAAATTAACAGCACAGAGAAATGTCACTGGCATATCATATGTTAAAAAATAGGGTCTAAATGAATGTGAAGAGTGCTGTGTGCTTTTGGACTTCTGCCTTAGCTGTAGTGTCTCCTTCTCAAGCTCAAGAACAAATTTCTTTCTGCAATATATATTTTTAAGTAGCATTAAAGTCAACAGTTTTGGCGCTGAAACCCGGGATTTTCAAAGTAAAACTCTTATCAGAATGGGATCTCTCAAATTCAATTCAATTCAATTTATTTTTGTAACGCCCAAAATCACAAAAGTACTTGCCTCGAGGGGCGACAGTGAAAAACAGATAAGGAACAGAATAAACAGTGTTCATAGGGACTTGGTAATGTCCCAAGCTCCCCTGCCCTTAGACCCTCCTTCTCTGGAAAAACTACCAAACCTCTTTGGGAAAAAGTAGAAACCTGGAGAAGTTCCACGGTGAAGGAGATAGCTGACTCCCTCGGACGGACGCGCCTCAATTTGCAGATAGACGTTGGACCCACTCAGGAGAAGAACCAATTCTTCGAGGCTGATGAAGAACCGTTCATATGGAGTAGAGACCGTTTCTCCAGGCAGTTGAGGAGCATCTGGATCAGACCGGAAAACTTCACCGAACCCCAGGATCTTCATTTGAGAGCTAGATCGCAGTACAATACCCGTCTGAAGCAGCAGTTCTTTGACAGCAACCCCACCTCTGTGTGGCGTGGGCTCCGTCTTCTCACCAATCTTAAGCCCCGAGCCCCCCCTGCTGCAGACAACCAAAAACTGGCTGAGCAACTTAACACCTTCTAGTCCAGGTTTGATGTAACCACCCCCTCCCCCACGGTGGCCACCTCCGCCAACCTAACCCTGGTCCCCGCCACTTCCCCCACCACTCCCAGTACAGGAACAGGAGGTAAACAGGCTATTTCGGAAATCCAACCCCCGAAAAGCTGCTGGATTAGACAGTGTTTCTCCTGCCGCATTAAGACACTGCGCAGGAGAGCTGACCCCCTCCCGTCTTCACAGACATTTTAAACACCTCCCTGGGGTCATGCCACGTCACAGACTTATTCCAAGTCGGCCATCATTGTCTCTGTGCCCAAGAAGTCATTAAGTCGTTTGAGCGCATGGTCTTAACCCACCTCAAGTCCTTCACCTCCTCCCTGCTGCACCCCCTGCAGTTCGCCTAAAGAGCAAAGAGGTCTGTAGACAACGCCATAAACCTGAAACTCCACTTCATCATCAGCTCTGCATTTAACACCATCCTCCCTGCTCTGCTCCAGGACAAGCTCTCCCAGCTCAACGTGCCCGACTCCACCTGCCGGTGGATCACTGACTTCCTGATGGATCGGAGGCAGTGCATGCCGTTGGGGAAGAATGTCTCAGACACTCAGAATATCAGCACAGGCTCTCCACAGGGCTGTGTACTTACTCCTCTGCTCTTCTCCCTCACAAACTGCTGCACCTCCAGCCACGACTCCGTAAAATTGATCAAGTTTGCGGAGGACACCACCCTCATCGGGCTCATCTTGGACGGGGATGAGTCCGTCTACAGGAGGGAGGTGGACCGGCTGGTGTCTTGGTTCAGCAGTAACAACCTGGAGTTCAACGCTCAGAAGACCGTAGAAATGATCGTGGACATCAGGAAAGTCACAGCCCTCCAGCCCCCCCTCACCATGACAGACTCCCACATCACCACCGTTGACTTCTTCCGCTTCTTCTGGACCACCATTACCCATGACCTCAAGTGGGAGCCCAACGTCAGCTCCCTCATCAAGAAGGCCCAGCAGAGGATGTACGTCCTGCTGTAGCTGAGGAAAGACAAGCTGCCAGCGCAGATGATGGTGCAGTTTTACACGGCCATAATTGAGTCCATCCTCACCTCCTCCATCACCGTGTGGTACGCTGGAGCCACAGCCAGGGACAAACAGACTACAGCGCATCATGCGCTCTGCTGAGAAGGTCATCGGCTGCAGACTTCTATCTCTGCAGGACCTGCACGTCTCCAGGGCTCTGGGACGAGCAGGTCTGATCACAGCTGATCCTTCTCACCCTGGACATGGTCTATTTGAACCAATCCCCTCAGGCAGGAGGCTACGGTCCATCCAGTCCAGAACCTCCCACCACAAGAATAGTTTATTTCCCTCTACCGTTGGACTCATGAACACTTCTTAAACACCAGCCACTTTAACTGCAACTATTCATTCACTGCACTGTCACTTTCTGCACTACAACTGTAAATTTAACTGTAATTTGTGTACATACTAATGCCTATTTTCATTTTATACAACAGTAAATTTAAATTGTTTAATGCATGCCCTTTTATAAACCAACCAGTATAAGATTTTAACATCTTTGTTTAGGTTAGGTGTTTTGATTAGGTCTTTATAAGCTGCAAGCAAGGATTCTCCAGCTCCCCAAAATGTCCCAACCATTTGTCATCTCCCAGTAAAGCCTGCACAGGAACCCTCGGCACAACATTACTCTTGATATTTTACCATTGAGCTTCATATTCTGGTTCACACCAGTACAGCAATGCTCTGATTTGAGCTGAAAGACATTTTTCAGACAAACTAAACCCCAACCTCCTATTTCTTTTGATAGTTAAAGAGTTTTGAATGGTGTGCAAGGTCTTTTGCCCTGCCAAAGAAATCTTGAGTGTGTTTTATTCCATTCAAACAGCTGGTTGGGGATGGAAATTGGAAGAGTCTGGAACAGAGAGAAATCTGGATAGAACATTTATTTTTATAGTTTCAATACCAGACCCAGTCCCTCTCCTATTTCACTCCCCCTCTCCTATTTCACTCCCCTCTCCTCGATCCGCAGTTCACTAGATATTTTCTCCTCAGGTACCGCATTGCCAGGTTCCAGTCGCTTCTCCTGAGGCACCGTGTTACCAGGTTCCAGTCGCTTCTCCTCAGGCACCTCGTTGCCAGGTGCCAGTCGCTTCTCCTCAGGCACCTCGTTGCCAGGTTCCAGTCGCTTCTCCTTAGGCACCGTGTTACCAGGTTCCAGTCGCTTCTCCTCAGGCACCTCGTTGCCAGGTTCCAGTCGCTTCCCCTCAGGCACCGCGTTGCCACGTTGCAATCGCATCTCCTCGGTCGGTGCGCCACTTGATATGCTGTTCCAGCAGACGATTTTGGGGGTTACTTTAAGGCAGGCGGTTCTCCAACCCCCGACTTGACGAGTTCTTTCACTTCATCTGCGAGTTTGCGCCAACCATGATCTAATTGTTCAGGCTAAACTCTGTTTTGAGCTCCTTCACAATCTTCCAGGACTTCTCGTACCGGATTACATGTGGCTCCGATCAGGACTCGCACCTCACTCCCGAACAAGACCAGACCTTTTCAGGTTCTGGGTCATCCCTTACTTCAAGGTTGATCCTTGCCTGGTCCCCACATTTCCTGCATCGGGCTGCTACGCCTGCCTCCAGTCAAGGAGTTGCTGATCACCTCTTTAAATCATAGAACACAGGTCCTCCATGACCTTAAAAGGTCTACACCCACCATAACCTCCGCGACTTCCAGTCCCCAATTGGCAATGCCTAGGTTAAGGTTCTTTTGGGGGTACCGAGGCATGGGAGCCCACAGCCCTCATCGCCAGAAACCCCAAAACTGCATCCATTTCTGTACATTCATGTTTGTTCATGTTTCTTGTATGTCAAACGCTTTGCATCGTAGCTGGGGTTGGTGGTCCTTGCTAGTGAAATGAAGATACGTTTTTAATCTTAAGTTTGGGAGCAGGACCAGACCCCTTTCACGTCCCGTCCTGCAGCTACACCATTTAAGCATCCAGGTCACACACATCAGTGTTCGTGACTTTGAATTAATTATTACGGCTTTGTTTTGTTGTTTTTGCATATGATTCGTTATTCATAAGGATCGGCTTACGTTCAATTCAATTCAATTCACTTTTGTGTCCACTTGTTCACTTTTTGCAAGTCCCGTATTTTAAAAATTGCTCCTTCTGGGCCCTCATCAAGAAGGCCCAGCAGAGCATGTACTTCCTGCGGCAGCTGAGGAAAGCCAAGCTGCCAGTGCAGATGATGGTGCAGTTTTACACGGCCATCATTGAGTCCATCCTCACCTCCTCCATCACCGTGTGGTACACTGGAGCCACAGCCAGGGACAAACAGAGACTACAGCGCATTGTGCGTTCTGCTGAGGTGGTGATCGGCTGCAGACTTCCATCTCTGCAGGACCTGTACGTCTCCAGGGCTCTGGGACGAGCAGGTCGGATCACAGCTGACCCTTCTCTCCTTGGACATGGGCTATTTGAACCACTCCCCTCAGGCAAGAGGCTACGGTCCATCCGGACCAGAACCTCCCGCCACAAGAAAAGTTCCTTTCCCTCTGCCGTTGGACTCATGAACACTTCTAAACACCTGCCACTTTAACTGCAACTATTCAATCACTCACTGCACTGTCACTTTCTGAACTACAACTGTAAATTTAACTGTAATTCTTGTGTACATAGTAATGCCTATTTTTATTTTATACTACAGTAATTTTGAATTGTTTAATGCATGCCCTTTTGATTGCATATATGTTGTTTTTATTATTGATCAGTGTTTTATGTTGCAACTTGCAACTTCTGATCTCATTCTGATTCTGCTAATAGGCTATTTTCATGATGGCTAGGTGATCTTCACTTCTTGTTCCAGTCAGTCTTTATGGGAATTAACATTATTGCACTGTGTAGTTTCATCCATGTTAATTGTTAATGTCAATGCTTATACCTTTTGTTTCATTTAATTAGGCCCGAGCCCCAGCAGGGAGTAGGGCCTATTGCAACGCTTCGCAAAAACACTACTGGCATTGTGCTGTACTTATGAGTCCATGCCGCAGGCCTGCCCATACTTAAAACTGCTAAAATTCATGGAAGTCTATGGGGAGTGGGTGGGCAAGAATGACGAGCGCATAAGCATTTGTAATGTGGTGGCATGGGGAAGGCTCAGAGCTTTCAAACGATGTTTAATATGTAGTTGCAGAGGCAACGGCTATATTGTTTTTGCTAAAAATATTATACTTTTTTCTTCTTCTTTTTTTTTCTTCTGCTCTTTGAGCTCTAATTTGCCCCCCTGAACATGCTCAAAAACAGAATCGGCGAAAAATTTAGTTTTTTATTTCTTTGTCGAAATTGGTAACTGTGTCTCAGACCAGATGCCCCTGACCTGTGGGGTCAATCCTCGGACCCCTTTTGTTCAACCTCTACATGCTGCCCTTAGGTCAGTTGATACGCAGCGAGAATGTGTCCTATCACAATTGTGCAGACGACACTCAAATCTATGTTTCACTGACGGCAGGTGAATATGGACCAGTGGATTCACTCTGTCACTGCATCCAACAGATCAGTGTGTGGATGCAAAACAACTTTCTCCCTCCAGCTGAACTCAGAACAAGACTGAAATCATCCGTCTTTGGCCCACAGAAACAAAAGAGAATATGTTACAGTCACCTCAGAGTCTTCGCTCTAAAACCTACAATCAAGTTAGAAATCTGGGGGTAATAATGGACTCAGATTTGAATTTTAACAGCCACGTCAAATCAATAACATCAGCAGCTTTTTACCATCTAAAAACATTGCCAAAAATCAAAAGTATAGTGTCTAACCAGACCTGGAGAGACTTATCCATGGCGTTTGTCTCTAGTAGATTAAGACTACTGTAACGGCCTGCTCTACTGGCCCTCTCCAAACGAGCTGTAAAACAGCTGCAGTACATCCAGAACGCTGCTGCTCGGGCCCTGACAGAAACCAGGAAGTACTATCACATTAGTCCCTGTGCTCAGGTCTCTGCACTGGCTCCCTGTGGCTCAGAGAATAGACTTCAAAGGCAGCTCTGCTTGTATACAAGTCTCTCACATGGCCTAGCACAAAGTACATCTCGGACATGTTAGTGCCATATGAACCATCTCGGACTCTGAGGACCTCAGGGACCGGCCTCCTGCTGGTGCCCAGAGTCAGGACTAAACATGGGGAATCTGCGGTTCAGTTTTATGCAGTTAAAATCTGGAACAGTCTTCCTGAGGATGTGAGACAGGCTGCTACTCTCTGGCAGTGTTCAAATCTAAACTAAAAACTGTTTTGTTTGGCTGTGCATATGACCGAAATGCTTTTCTTTGCACTCTTCTCTTTTATGTCTGGAACTATTATTTTGTGCCATGTCTTTGTGATTTTAATGCATTTTTTCCTGTTGTGTGAAGCACTTTGAATTGCCTTGTGTATGAATTGTGCTCTACAAATAAACTTGCCTTGCCGGGCAATTTTTTAGCGTGTTAAAAAAATTGCGTAACAGCACCACCACCAAAAGTCAAAATGCATTGCGCTTATGGAAGACGTCGCAGAGCTATGAAATTTGCGACACACATTCCTCGTTAGGACAAAAAATATATATATATTATTGTGGCCGAGTCCCCTGACTAACCATATGGCAGCCATCCTGATTCAGCCATTTTGCTCACGACGAACTTTAAAGAACTCCTCCTAGGGCATTTCGCCACTGGCCTCAAAATCAGTGTACGTCCTCTAGACAAGTGGGGCATCTAAAGTTAACACAATGTTATGGATAACTTATGGTCTTCATGCGGCGCAGCCGCAAATTTGGACGGGTCCAAATTTTAATCAGTTGTAAAACTTTCAAGCTTGGACCTGCTCATTGTGAAAAAAATCTAAATGGGCGCCCCCTACAGAGTGACAATGAAATTAAAATTGAGGGGGAAAAAAATGTGTTTTACTAAAATTTTCAAAATTTGGCCCAAAATTCTATTTTGGCGTCCCAATCAAAAAAGCCAATCAGACTTATGCCGGATTTTTTAACGGTGTAGCCGTAGCAATGACAGAAACATCCAATGTTATCCTAATGGGAAAGTCACCAAATCGCTGAAATGTCCACATTTTTACGCTTCACTTCAACAAACTCCTCCTTGGGCGATAGCCCGACCAAGCTCAAATTTGGGGAATATCCTCAAATGGAGTGGGGCATCAAAAGCTATCAAAATTTGTAATGTACGATTTATGGTCTCTGTGCAGCGGAGACGCAAATTTGACTGAGAATAATGTTAAATTACACTGGTTACAGCATTGGGCATGTCCAATGTGTTGCTGACTGTTTAGTTCTTAGATAACACACACACACACACACACACAATGAGGGCGCGTCAGCGCCATCTTTATCAAGTCAAAAGTGCTGGCCACGACGCCCATCGGCCCGCGAACGCCGTTGGATGCCGCTTGCGGCTTTAATTGAACTTGTTTTGGCACTTTGGCAAGAAAGAACAGTCGGGAGCAGTAAAAGATAAAGTAGCAAAGATAACTCATACTTTAACATTTTTAGTTAAGGAGAGAGTATACACTTGAACTTATTTGTTTACAATTATACGTGTCATATTTGTCTATATACCTACAGTTTGACTTTCCTTGTGTTGTTATATGATGAGAGTACATTCTATTGCCACTTTTGAGCAAGACAACTTAGTTCTATTTTGCCTTATTTCTCTGTCACCGTTTTCTGGACCTCCTCAGCACTAATAAGCAGCACACTAACAATGAGTTTAATTGTTTAGCCCGTCCACACAAGCTGCGTAGAGCTCGTCAGGCCATGGCTAATCCCAGAGCCATATGTGTCCACCACGCTCAGGTGAGGAGCACAGATGGCTCCACGCTCAGGCTGCAGGACAGGGATAAACCCAGGATCGCACCAACAAAACAAGGGCTGTGAAATGCTCACCCTACCTCAGCAGGAGGAGGAGACAAACAGGAGTTCATATGTTAAGCTCCATAGAGATAAAGTGACTAGGTCACGAGGGATAAATTTAGTTGCCAATTTACCTAAATTGCTTTGTCATCGTACACTCAAAAAGGGCCAAAGTTACTTGTATAGCTCCAGTCACCCGCGACTCCAAACGGTAACAAGTGGTAGAAAATGAACAGCTAAATTGAGCAGTCTGCTGCCTCACTTCGCACAGGAGCACAAAATTAGTGTATAAGGTGTGAGTGGAGTAAAGCATTCATGTTACAATTAGGGCTGGGTGATTCAGCAAAATAATGTATATTCACCTTATTTTCAGCGTTTTTATTAATCAAAATTTGATTTATTAATTTGCTTTTGCACGGTGGCAGAGCGGTTAGAGCTCTCGCATCCCAAGAAGGAAATCATGGGTTCGATTCCTGGGCGAACATTACATCACATGATTTCTCTGGGTGGAGTCTGCATGTCCTCCCCGTGTTACCGTGGGTTCTCTCCGGGTTCTCCGGGTCCGGCTTCCTCCCACCGTCCAAAGACATGCATGTGTTAGGTAAATTGGCAACTGTAAATTGACCCTAGTGAATGAGTGTGAGAGAGAATGGTTGTCTGTGTGTCTATGTCTCTGTGTTAGCCCTGCGACGAGTTGGCCACTGTCCAGGGTGAACCCCGCCTAAGGCCCAAAGGCACTGGGATAGGCTCCAGTCACCCGCGACCCCTAACGGGAACAGCGGTAGAAAATGGATGGATGGAATTTGATTTATTAATCAAAATTATTCGTTTTATTAAAAACGAATAAAACGGTCTTTGAATCTTCATTTCAAAGCAAGATAATGTATATTCATATTATTTTCATTGGTTTTCTTCACCACAATTTAATGTTATAGTTTCTGATTAAAAACCAATACAAATGTCTTTGAGTCTTATTTTCATCAACATAAACAAGGCAGACTTTCAAACAAATGTCTTCTTCCATCGTCTGAACTCCAAACCACATGCTTACAGTATAGTGACAGTGGATTGGTTGTGCACCGCTCCATTCAAAAGACCCAAGTCACTTACGCCTTGAATTTGATTACATTTACAGCCTAAGATTTAATAACAGTTAGTATATGGTTATTAAGCAACATGTGGCTCAAAACTTAACCATAGCAAATTCAGAACCGAAACAAAATTGAGAAGATTGTGACCAAAAAACAATACACAAAAACTTATCTAAAATGATAAATTAAAGCTACTTTTTCCTTTTAAGATGTACTTGCGATATTTGTTCATCAAGTCTTATGAAAATGTCATCATTTTGAGATCTATTTTACAGCTTTACTACTATAATAGAATATTTGCACAGGTGTCTTGCTAGTTGCTGTTGCTATTACAAAAAGCATCTGTATAAACAGGGCTATAGATGATGCTACTGGTTGTCCAGCTCTTACCAATGTAACCCAGACTCCATTTGGAAGCCATAGTGCAGGAGAGGAATTTTTGTGACACCTGGCCCAGCGAGCAAATGGCCTGCTTTGGCTGGGGCACCATCAATAGGTCCTCAATGGCTTCCTCGGGCCGGTCCTCCACTGGCCGGTCCTCCTCTGGCCGGCCGGTCCTCCTCTGGCCGGTCCTCCTCTGGCCGGCCGGTCCTCCTCTGGCCGGTCCTCCTCTGGCCGGTCCTCCTCTGGCCGGTCCTCCTCTGGCCGGTCCTCCTCTGGCCGGTCCTCCTCTGGCCGGTCCTCCTCTGGCCCTCTGCCTCTGCTCTGCTCCTCTTTGGGGTTTTGGCTAACTCTCTGGCAGCCCTTTCTCCAGTCCAGCCCTTTTGCTGGGGGTGTGGGTTTGTCGGCTGTGGAGTTCTTCAACGTCTGCGACAAACGGCTGCCTTTTCGAGATGACATTTTGGAATAACAGCTTTCAACCAAACAAAAATATTTTTGACCTTCTCAAAATCACCAGCTGGTCTCAATCTCAAAATTATGGTAGATGTTGAGCAAGCTCCATCCCATCCAGGTAGATCCTCATAGTAGCAGGTACGAGCACACAGTCTGGTTCTGGGGTTTGGGAGACGTGCGGGAGGTGTAGAGCCATAATCCCCATTAGCTCTAATCCTCGTTTGGAGATTTACTGATGAGTGAATCAGAGCACACACAACAGGGACCACCGCTGTCACCTAAACATTTAGACACACTCCTTTGTATAATAATCAATACACTCTCTCTCACACACACACTCTCTCACACACACTCTCTCACACACACACACACTCACACACACACACACTCACACACACACTCACTCACACACACACACACTCACACAGAGTTGTTAGCTACCATAGCTCCGGCAGTGTCTGATGCAGTGGCCGCTCAGCTGAAAGCAGCGGGAGCAACTGGAGCATGCATAGAGGAAGTTGAGCAGTGCGTTTCAGACAATACGGATGATCTGGAGACAGTGCCTTTATGGTGGGGCATGTGGACATCCTTGGGTGAGCGGTCTGGTTGCCCACACCCAAGGACAATACATGCCTCTAACAATCATTACATTCTCACAACTATGTTCATCTTGCAGCATCAGGACTCCCTTGGAACCTATGCCAGGATCCTGTTTGTGGACTTCAGCTCCACAATCAACACCATCCTCCCTGCTCTGCTCCAAGACTAGCTCTCCCAGCTCAATGTGTCTGACTCCACCTGCAGGTGGATCACTGACTTCCTGGCAGTGCGTTACCACTGGGGAAGAATGTCTCAGACAGTCGTACTATCAGCACAGGATTTCCACAGGGCAATGTACTTTCTCCTCTGTTCTTCTCCCTGTACACAAACTGCTGCACCTCCAGCCACGACTCTGTGAAATTGATCAAGTTTGCGGAGGACACCACCCTCATTGGGCTCATCTTGGACGGGGATGAGTCTATCTACAGGAGGGAGGTGGGCCGGCTGGTGTCCTGATGCAGCGGTAACAACCTGGAGTTCAGGAGGATCACAGCCCGCCAGCCCCCCTCATCATGACAGACTCCCCCATCACCACCGTGGACTCCTTCCGCTTCCTAGGCACCACCATCACCCAGGACCTCAAGTGGAAGCCACCATCAGCTCCCTCATCAAGAAGGCCCAGCAGAGGATGTACTTCCTGCGGCAGCTGAGGAAAGCCAAGCTGCCAGCGCAGATGATTGAGTCCATCCTCACCTCCTCCATAACCGTGTGGTATACTGGAGCCACAGCCAGGGGCAAACGGAGACTTCAAGGCATTGTGCTTTCTGCTGAGAAGGTCATCGGCTGCAGACTTCAATCTCTGCAGGACCTGTACGTCTCCAGGGCTCTGGGATGAGCAGGTCGGATCATAGCTGACCCTTCTCACCCTGTGTACATGGTAAGCCTATTTTTATACTTATACTTTATCTTTTGATTTCACATATGTTATTTTTATTATTGATCAGTGGTTGCACCTTAATGCCAAAACAAGTTCCTATGTTTGTGAATTTTGTTCATTGACAATGGCAATACACCTTTTCTGATTTCGGATTCTCAAACCAGATCTGTCAACACTAACTACACCTGCTCTCTCTGCTGCCCCCTCCAGGCCAACTGCCATGTACTTGCGTGTGTCTGTGTGAATTTGTTTTCTATCAAAAAAAAAAAATTAAAAAAAGGTGTGCATCTGCTCTGTCTGTTGGTCTGTACCTGTATAATTTATGTGTCAGTTTCTTATGGTGTAAATAGTGTATATATGTCAAATTTCTATGTAAAATGCTTGCTTTCTTGCTTGTTTATTTATTTTATTCCCCGTTTCAGGCTGACAGTAACAGCTGTCATGGGGCAACAGATGAAAAATTGCCTTTTGGCCAATTCTGGCATATTTACAGAAATGTGTATTAATATGCACTATCCCAGAAATGAATAAAAACAAAAAGAAACATGCTTTTATTTTAGTCTACAATTATGTACCGGAGCTACTAGATGTTTAGAGCCGTGGTTCTTAACCTGGGTTCGACTGAACTCCAGGGGTTCGGTGAGTCAGTCTCAGGGGTTCGGCGGAGGTCAAGACACACTCGTATGATTCGTGATGACAAGCCCGCTTGGCCATCATTGGCTGCAGGTGATCATGCTACATCGCTTGGCCTATTGGCTGCAGGGAATTTGGTGCGCTCAGTAGTCGACTTGTGACTGTCGTGATGGTACATCTTGTTATTTCTTTCTTAATATTTTAATCCCTTCATACTTACTACGTCGAGCAAAAAAAGAAAGTGGTCGGACGAATATGTACAATATGGGTTCGCATGTATAACAGAACGTGATGGCAGTCAGCGTCCCAACTACATGATTTGCAACGCAAAGTCAAGCAATTCTAGTCTAGCATCGGCAAAACTAAGAACACTTCCTTAACCTGCATGGAGATGGAAAATACAAGAACACAACGCTTGCTGAATTCAAGGTGAAGAGAGCCAGATTTTGATGAAAAGGCTACTCTGCCCGTTCTCAACTTTGTACCGATCAACAAACCAATCCTCACAGCATCGTACGAAGTTGCTTACCTGATCGCAAAGCAGGGCAAACCACACACCATTGGTGAAACATTCAAATAACCAGCTGTGTTGAAGATGGCGAATATCATGCTGGGAAAAGAGGCTGAAGTTAAGTTATTCCAAATTCCTCTTTCAAATGACACTATCAGCGACAGAATAGAGGACATCTAGCAAAGACAACTTGGCTCAAGTAGTTGCAGATCTGTTTTCAAGCCAGCAAAATTCAGCCTTCAACTCGATGAGACCACAGACGTTTCCAATCTGAGCAAGCTTGCTGTATTTGTGTGCTATGTGAAAGACAATGTGAGAAAGAAGATTTTTTATTTTGTAAGCCTCTTACAACAACAACAACGTGAAGAAACTTGTGGATGACTTCTTCAAAAGGACAACAATCTTTCATGGGATATGGTTTCTGCAGTTTGTTCCGACAGAGCTCCAGCCATGCTGGGAAGAAAGTCTGGATTTTGTGCGCTAGTGAAAGCCCATGCACCACACACATAGTTGTTACGCATTGATTGTATTCTGCACAGGCATGCGTTGGCAACAAAAACCTTGCCTCCAAAACTGGCAAAAGTATTAAAAATTGTAGTGAAATGAGTGAACTATGTGCGAACTAGTGCGCTGAGGCACCACATCTTAATTGAGTTGTGTAAAGATAATATTTGTGACAGAAACGCTAAAGAGCTTCATGCTGTCCTTGAAACTTTCGGTCTTACTCAGCACGTGAGTGGCCCCACCCACAGCAGAGGGCACACTCTAGATCTTCTAATTACAAAAGGGTTTAATATTTCAAACGTCAATGTGGTCAATGTGGCTCTGTCTGTCTGATCATTTCTGTGTCTTCTTTGACCTGTCTGTTTTTCCCAAACCACCAGCTGGTCCTGCAGTTGTCCGGAGGAGACACATAAATGACAGCACGGGAAAACTGTTTATGGAAATGAGAAACTTTGAAAATGTCTCATGTTCTAATGTAAATGATTTGTTGAACTCTGTTACATCTAGTGTTTTGAATGTTCTCGACACCATTGCGCCTATGAAGGCTAAAACTGTTTAAAAATAAGCAGAAGGCGCCATGGAGAAATGATGATTCGGTCAGGGCAAAGAAAAGGGAGTGCCGCCAGGCCGAACGAAAATGGCGACGGTCAAAGCTCCAGGTTCAAAAGGAGATTTACAGAGAGAAGTTGTACATGTACAAACTCATTTTATGTAGAACTAGGGAAGGATATTTTTCTGAAATATTTGGAAGCTGCAGTAACAACTTGTGTGTCCTGTTTGCCACAGTAAACAGATTAACAAACCCTCCAGCTCAGCTGCCGTTAGAACTCATTTCCACATCTAAGTGTAATGAGTTTGCATTATTTTTTAATGACAAAGCTCAGGGCATTAAAAATGCTATAAATTCTACAATGCAAAAAATAATAAAACCAACTACACACTTAGAGCTTGACTCACTTTGCACCTGTAACTGACAAAACTGTCCAGGAGATCATCACCAGTCTGAGTTCATCTACATGCTGCCTCGATGTGTTACCCACCAGATTTCTAAAGTCTGAGCTGAACAGTTTTGTTAGCACCACTCACTCACATAGTTAACATGTGGCTTCAATCTGGAACATTCCCAATGTCCTTGAAAACTGCGGTCATAAAGCCTCTCCTAAAGAAGAGCAGTCTTGATGCTGCAGTACTGAGTAATTACCGGCCCATCTCTAATCTGCCATTTTGGGGCAAAGTCCTTGAAAAGGTTGTTTACCAACAGCTCACTGATTTCCTCTTAATAAACAACTCATTTGATGTTTTCCAGTCAGGTTTTAGACCTCATCACAGCACTGAGACTGCTCTTGTCAAGGTGACAAATGACATCCACCTGAACACTGACGCGGGCAAAGTCTC
Source organism: Chaenogobius annularis (assembly GCA_015082035.1). Classification (NCBI taxonomy): domain Eukaryota; kingdom Metazoa; phylum Chordata; class Actinopteri; order Gobiiformes; family Gobiidae; genus Chaenogobius; species Chaenogobius annularis. The sequence continues at coordinate 339,741 of BJKM01000780.1, forward strand.
AGTCTTAATTATGTTAGATCTGAGTGCTGCTTTTGACACTGTTGATCATGGGATCCTCTTACAGAGACTAGGGGACTGGGTTCCTATCTGGAAGACAGGAAGTACTTTGTTGAAATTGGTAACTGTCTCAGACCAGATGCCCCTGACCTGTGGGGTCAAGAGTCAATCCTGGGACCCCTTCTGTTCAACCTCTACATGCTGCCGTTAGGTCAGTTGATACGCAGCGAGAATGTGTCCCATCACAATTATGCAGACGACACTCAAATCTATGTTTCACTGACGGCAGGTGAATATGGACCACTGGATTCACTCTGTCACTGCATCCAACAGTTCAGTGTGTGGATGCAAGACAACTTTCTCCAGCTGAACTCAGACAAGACTGAAATCATCGTCTTTGGCCCACAGAAACAAAGAGAAAGTGTTAGCAGTCACATCCAGAGTCTTGCTCTAAAACCTACAAACCAATTTAGGAATCTGGGGGTAATAATGGACTCAGACTTGAATTTTAACAGCCACGTCAGATCAATCACATCAGCAGCTTTTTACCAGCTGTAAAAAGCTAAACCAGACTTGGAGAGACTTATCCATGCGTTTGTCTCTAGTAGATTAGACTACTGTAACGGCCTGCTCACTGGCCTCTCCAAACGAGCTGTGTAAAACAGCTGCAGTACATCCAGAACGCTGCTGCTCGAGTCCTGACCAGAACCAGGAAGTACGATCACATTAGTCCTGTGCTCAGGTCTCTGCACTGGCTCCCTGTGGCTCAGAGAATAGACTTCAAAGCAGCTCTGCTTGTATACAAGTCTCTCCATGGCCTAGCACCAAAGTACATCTCGGACATGTTAGTGCCATATGAACCATCTCGGACTCTGAGGACCTCAGGGACCGGCCTCCTGCTGTGCCCAGAGTCAGCCACCCAGGGGACTCCTGCTGGTGCCCAGAGTCAGGACTAAACATGGGGAATCTGCGTTTCAGTTTTATACAGCTAAAATCTGGAACAGTCTTCCTGAGGATGTGAAACAGGCCTCTACTCTGGCAATGTTCAAATCTAAGCTAAAAAGTGTTTTGTTTGCCTGTGCATATGACTGAAATAATTTTTCTTTGCACTCTTCTCTTTTATGTCTTAAACTATTTGATGAATAGCCTGAAAATGGTACCTTTAAATTTCTTTAAATTAAGGTTTTGTGATTTCTGTCTTGCCTTTGTGATTTTAATGCATTTTTTTCCTGTTGTGTGAAGCACTTTGAATTGCCTTTGTGTACGAATTGTGCTCTACAAATAAACTTGCCTTGCCTTGCCTAAAGAAACAGGCTCTGAATTCGAGGTACTTCTGTACCAGTTTAAACGTTCTGTGGTTATCCAGGGGGCAGGTGCTGAATCGTGTTTTTGCCGTGTATTAGCGTGAATTAGCCCTGTTTTTGCATTGTCATGCAGATTGCGTTAAAAATTCTGAGTTTATTCTCATGTTAGCGTATATGGATGATATCTTCGCAGGTCTCAATCATCTCAAACGATGCAAGGCGGTGGAGTCAAGATCATCGAAGCGGAGGAAAACTTGACTTTTCAAAAAAATCTACCGTTATTGAAACGACAAACAGGGAACGATAACTTCCCAAACTTTCCCCTGCTGGACGACTGCAAGTAAGATCAAAGATGTATCTGGAATCAGAGACATTTCTGTATCCGCAGAACTGAAGCAAACAATTGCCACGCACTTAGATGAGCTTGCAAAGTCTCCCGACGGATACTTCCCTACAATAGTCATATCCAGCATGGGTGAGACAGCTGTTCACGTTTAGTGTTGAGACAACAGATGTCAATGATGAATACCTCAATGAAATCATTAAAATTCAGCAGAGCCAGGTTAAACAGCAACTCTTCAGAACAACAACGCTTTCAATGTTTTGGTGTTAAATGGTAACGTACCCTGTTATTGCGAAGAAAGCTCTGGAGATTTTCATACCATTTGTTACAACATATCTTTGCGAGCATGCTGGACATAAAAACGAAGAAAAGGAACATACTTTGTTGCGAAAATGACATGAGAGTGGCACTTGCCAAGGTGAAGCTGCGCATTTCTGAACAGGTCTCTGAAAGGCAACAGCAGAAGGATCATTGATTTTCAGTAAATATTCATTAATTTTTTATGTGAAGATCATGTTTTGATGATTTTGTTCTTTGCACACTGTAATGCTGATGCACGGTTCATTTTGTGCACCAGTAACATATATACCTATGTTTTGAATTTTTTTTTAAAAATCATATTTTATTTTATCAATTAAGAAGGGTTCGGTGAATGCACATATGAAACTGGTAGGGTTCAGTGCCTTCAACAAGGTTAAGATTCACTGGTTTAGAGGTACAGTTTTATTTTTTTATTAATGTATTGTTTGGTTGTTTTACTTTTTTCTGATATTGTGACACACAGACATGTTCCTCCTATGTAAATATTGAATATCTTTAAACTAATCTAAACCGTGCTTTTTATGCCATTCTATTTCATTCAAAAATATGACAAAACATGTAATCAACAGCTGTTGCACAGTGACCAGAATATCCAGGCGCGTTTTGTTTCTGGCTGCGACTTCCCTTGACAATACAATGATAACAATATTGTTAAAGAAAACTCGCCAGGACAACACGTGGATGTAAGTCACGATAACTCGTTCACTATTTCCATTTTTACGGATGAACAGTGCACAAGACAGGCGTAGCTACTCACCGTGGCCTCGGGGCTCGCCTTTGACGCGTTTCCCCGGCAGATACTTCCCGATACTACCCTTGTACAGGTTCGGCCTGCTGGCTCTCTTCTGCGCCGTGGTCCATGTCCCGTAAAGGAGGATTTTGGACAAGCTGTCACGGAAGAACCAGAGGCAAACCGACTCCTGGGAGTTACTGCGATGCGGCATGCTCACATAGCCGGTGCCAAATGTATGCAGTTTATAACAGTTAGCTTGTTTAAGCAGCCGAATCCCCAGCTGGATTGTAGGTGAGAGCTGAAGCCGAGGAGCGGAGAAACAGCTTGGAGTCAACATGAACGCTCATTTAGCCCGAGAACAGAGGCCCCAGATCACGTAGCGGCACGGCGAACGGACAGATCTCGCGTTTCTTTGAAGAGTGGTTCTGAATAAAATTAAATAAAACATTGTCAATGCTCCTGTCTCCCTCACACTGCAAAAACTGACACACACACACACACACACACATAACTGGAGCAAAAACAAAATTAGCTCACAATAAAGCTTATGCTTAGTCTTGATGTAAGGTTAAAATGACTTTTAGCACACTAAGATTGTAGTCTTTGGCCCAGACTTCACATCTGTTATTCAAATCCTGTGAAAGAACATTGTGAACATATTTAATCAATTTATGCTTGCATTTCTGAGTTTTCTCTTAAGACTGTCTAAGTGCTGTTCTGTTATCCTACTTGGCTCTGACTGTATGAACATGTAATTTACAACATAATTAGAATAAGCTGACTGTGAGCCATATGTCGAAGTATGTCAAAAGATGAGCTGTTCGATGAGCTGACTGTGTGCCATACGTTAACATATGTCAGAACATGAACTGTACATCTTTTATTCTGGGCATAAGAAAAATTTCACCCAGCATATGATATGTTCAAAACAAGGTCTTTCTGTTAGGGCGGGGGGCAGTGGGAAAACCATAAATATGGGTGAACAGTGCTGTGTGCTTTGGGATTCCTGTGCCTTAGTAAAATGCCTCCTGTATGTTCAAACTCTTAATAAAGCTCAAGGAACTTAATACTGTCTGGAGAACGTCTTTGAAGTAGCATAAAAGTCAACAGTTTTGGTGCCAAAACCCGGGATCACAACAAAACCTGGATTCCATTTACCTACTGGAACATTCTTTGATGCTGTATTTTTGAATTTGAAACCAGTAGTATTTTGTGAGCTCTCATTTCCGACCAGGCCATTTAATCAAAGCGATGCAACAATTTGTTGGGAGTCTGGACTCGGCAGAGACATTTTAAGGACCCCCATAGATTAATTCTAACTTTCACAAAAATATGAAGTGTACACTATTATAGCAAGGTTGGGTGCGGAACCTTTTTACAAAAAATCTGCACAATTCGTTCAAGTACAAGTCTAAAATTAATATTTCTGTATGATATTGTGAATCTATGTTTAAGGCCATAGTAGAAGTAGAAAAAGAAAAAAGTTCCTAGGTTATGAATCAGGCCGCTGGCAGGCACGGAACAATGGTCTTATAGATATAAAGAAGATCTTTAAAAGAAATATGAAGTCCTGTAGATGAAAAAACTGTGAAATTTTGTTCCGGTAAATTGATGCATGCAGTTAGGCCGTCAGTTTTATAAAGAAATATCAATAACAACAACAAAAATGATACAAAATAAAAATAGATAAATAAGAAATCTAAGAAAAGTGCTTAAAATATATGGTGATGATGATGTAACATCAGATTTATTCTTTTGAATAAACAAAGAGACTACTTCTAAAAGTTAAACAATCTCAAGTTAAAGAGCTATTCGAAAATTTGCCTTAAAGGACTAATTATAAAGAAAAATGTTTTGATATTTTATCATTTGTACGACATTAATTCATGTGGCTGGTGCAAACTTATCAGCTGATACTCAAGTTTATGTGAATTATACACAAATAGGGAATGAAATAATTTGTTACTTTAAAATTGAAATGGGAGAAATGATTGGCATGCATGTTCAATTTAGGTCTTGTGAAGATAAAGATATCTTGTTTGACGTTGTACTTGCAGATAAAGAAAAAAACCAAAATATTGCAACATATGCTTCTAAAAATGTGTTTTCTAATATTTGTTCGAATATAGATACAATTATAAGCCCCCAAGCTCAGTGAATTTTAACATTATTTGTTTGTGTAATACGTTTCCTTCTGGCAGTGTGAACACTACGCCTGTATTTGCTTGCGGAAGTAATGTAACAAATGTACAAGTGTCTGCTAATCTATTAGTGGACTCCGTAGCACAGGCAAACGCAGTGCAAGACACTGATAGAATCAATCTAACAAACATATCTGACACAGATTCTGCTGGTAACCGAGACAACACCCGAAACTATCAAGAAATTTGATATTGCCACATTTTTAGACCATATCAGAAAGGAGCACACATACTTGAAAAACTTTACAAGAAAAGGCTGGTTTGTGCTAATACTTCTTAGTGCGCTGCTGGTTTTAAGTTTGATATATATGTGTTCTATGCTTCTTTAAGCATTTTCAAAGAAAAGTGACTAAAGTGTTATTACTTCATTCTCCTCCTCCTTTGGATTCAACAACTAAACAAAGCAATGAAAATCAGTCTGAGGAGAATGAAGAAGAAGAGGAAGAAAGATTTAGATCGTATATTCTTTCTGAGGATTTTTTGGCATAAATTCTATTAATGGTAATTGAAATCATTGATTGTGGTGATTGGTAAAACTAAATTATTGTCAAGCTAATATTAATTTCTGAAAATCATTGGCTGTTATAATTGGTAAAACTAAAAGATTTTCAAGCTAATATTTATAAGTTAGTTTATATCTGACACCTTCTGTCAAATGCAACTGTAATAATATGTTTTATTTATTTAAATGTAACAGTTATGTTATGTAACAGTTATGAAGTGGCTTGATTTTGGAAGTAATGACAAAATGAGTAATTCTAAATCTGTTTGTACAGTAGGACTGTGAAGTGGAATGGAGCCAATCCCCTCTGCCCTTTGACCTTCCACGCTCAACCGTTTGGACTGCTTGAGTTCTGAATTTAGGAAAAAATCAAATAGCTCTCTCAGCTGGACCTGTGTTTTTCCTTGTCTTCAGGTCTGTCCGTAGATATTCCTAGCCCTGCAACTGCCCTCGCCCTCCACCGACTCCCACACCGCTGCAACGGACATGCGACACTTTGACTAGTCCATACTAAGAACGCAGGAAAAGCTGCTGTCACTGAAAAGAAAAAGAAAAGAAAAATAAGTGTGAGCAATAACATGTCTTATCATTGTTAGGAAAGGCATGCTCTATAACATTGACATGCACAATGACAAAATTATTTATGTGAATAAAAATAAGGTCACTATTATTGGCATCCAGAAAAAATGGACTACAGTGTGGAGGAGGGGCTAGCTGGGAAGGTTATCATCCACTCACAGACTTTGCATAGTTATGATTTAAAATGACATCCCTACATATAGTATATAAAGGACATGTGTTATATATAAGAATATGTAATACATATAAGAATTTAGTATTAAAAGTTATTAATTCATGTAATAATTAAAAAATAATTTAGAAAATGTGATAATTTTGTTAGAATCTGTTTTGCATTAAATTAGATAAGGCTATAAACCAGCATAGTTTGTTTTAGTTTGTTTTAGTTTGTATTAGTTTGTTTTAATTGTTTTATTGTTACAAGTTTATGCAAGTTACTGTTTGAATGCTTCCCTTTAAATCTTGAATTAAAAGAAGAACAGCACATTTCCAAACCAAATCCAAACTAATTAAGGAAGGAGTCTTGTCAGTTAGACATTAACAAATATTAGTAGCATCCACGGGAATTTAAATAAACCAACGAAGAACAATCATTTTTACAAAATACTGGAAGAAACGCAAGACGATTTTTTGAAGGAAATCACTTATTTTCCAGCAGTAAAAAAGGAAGAGACTTTTGTTGGCTTTCAAACTTTTTTCATATGTAGTTGCTGACAAATGTCGGCTGACGCCACTTAGTGGCCAGTAACGGTTTGACAGCTGCTGCATGGGAAGAGGGGATTAAGCCCAACAAATCTTTTCATTTTTATTTTTTAAATGAACAAGATTTTTCATTTTTATTTTAAATTTTTTCCACAGGACAAAATATACAACAATGAACCAATGTATTACGCTGAAGCAAGCAGTGGAATTTTGGTGCAATAAAATAGGAGGAGGATAGGAGGATAAGAGGAGCCTGATCCTAAGACGGCACAGACCAATGTGTCTACAATTAAAAGGCTGTTCCAAAAATACGTAAATAAGCGAATTCTAGAAGGAGGAAAAGATGCACTGGTCCCTACAGAAGAGCAATGGAGAGAGATAATGGAATATCATCGAGGAAAAGTTCTATACTACAGAACTTTTTTCGTGGAAGACGACCAAATAATTCAAAAATTCAAGAACACGAGGATAAGAGCACATTGGCAAAGAAGATGCGTCTATGGACAAAGGAAATGAAGGAGAAACAGCAATTGAAACAAATAACTTCTATTTTGAAAAAAAAAGTGATGTTCAGGGAAAAAAAGAGCCATTTCCAGAAGACCCCCCAAAGAAGCCCATCATAGGCCTTTATCCCACCATACCTGAAATTGATACAACACATGGGTATAATACACGTTCCCAAGCAAAATTCCAACAGAAAACAGATGATAGTGTGTTGGCTAAGCTTCAACAGTCAACGAATTAAGAAGATTCAGATGATGAAAAAACGCAAAGAACAGGAGCATTAACACCCAGCAGAAGACGATGCATTGAACTAAGTGGGCGCAAGCTGGAAGAAATAAAAAAGCAATTGAAGAAGACAGTCCAAACATCACCAAGCTCAGACGATATTCCTTTGATGGCCAGCAAGTTATATTACCCATCATCCACTCCTGATTGAATAAGTCTAGACGATGAGTGTAGTCATAAGCCACAAGCATCTAAAAAGCCCTCTCCATATCAGCGTGCCCTTACTCCAACTCTCTATTATCAGCGTGCCCTTACTCCAACTCTTACATCTTTTGCACCTCTTACCACCATAACCATGCCAACAGCAACGCCACTTCTGACACCAGAGATAACTCACAAGATGATGGAGGAGCATTGGCACTGGCGCCTGAGAACTCTTCGGATGATGTTATTGAAAAATTGGGATTAATGCAAGACCAAGTGAATGCATTAACCCACATTATGGAGACTGATATGAATTTGAGAAGATTGGAAAAAAGTCAGAAAAACAGAAGATCAAGCAAACAAGGGCAGCGAAAACAGAAAATGGAGATATTAATAGCATAGACAAAGGATACAACAAAAAAAACATTTATCAAGACAATAGAGATGAATGAGCCCTTTGCTATATCAGGGTCTTTTTCTGGAATTGTGGATTCTAAAAAGTACGAACAAGCACAGATTACCGGTGTGGTGGATCCATTATCTAGGGAAACACTAGAACGACAAAAAGAAGATTGTGCATCTATCTTTCCATTAAGAACAACAGATAATCAACGAATGGTATACCAGCCATTTGCCCTGAAGGACTGGAGCTCCCTGATGCTCACACTACCGAGACTGACAAAGGGAGGAGTACCTTGGATGAGGGCTCTTTTGAAACAAACTGCTGGTGATAAATTGTGTTGGGGAGATGTTCAAGCTGCACTAACAAAGGCTGCAGACAAAACTGCTGCTAATAACATAAAAATGTCTATGGAACAAAAGATGAATGTACAACTGCGCCAAAGTGTATCCATTTAACATCTTTCGCACAATATTGGAAGAACTAAAAACAAGATATCCATGCATCTTAACCAACGAATTAATGTCCCTGCAAATGAAAAGTGATGAAGATTATTACACTTATAAACAACGCCCACAGACTCTGTATCATGACGCAACTGTTTGAACCAATTCAAACAGGCACTGGAATGACAGTAATGTTTTATTCAGCCCTGGTTAAGGGCATGCCAAAACCTGTGCAAGATGCCCTTGGTGAGGTAATGGGACTATATACCAAAAGCGAAGAAGATTTTGACGCATACTGTAATCATAATGTTAGCAAGTGGTACAACAATAAGACTGAAATAGACAACAAAAAGCAGGAGCTTGAATTGGCTACTATGAAACTGCAACTCCAAAAACTCCAAACAGATCTCAAGGACAAAATTCTCCAGAGTAATGACTGTACAACAAGATTCCTTTGAAAAAGAAGCACCAGTAACTACTAATCAAATAGTAGCTGCAATCAAGATGTTGATGCAACCACAAAGACCAGTACCACAAACTGCACCTGCAGAATTAGTCTCAAACGAACAAATTCAACCTACACCGGCCCCAGTCGTAATTTACAACACCGCCCCAATTACAAGAGGAAGAGGACAAGGAAGAGGTGGTCGTGGAGGACAGTTTGGAAGAGGAAGAGGAAACAATATGAACAATTCTAACTAATGTTATACATGCGGGACATATACATATGGGACATTGGAGCAAAAGCTGCCCTATGACCTTGATACAAAAAGGCTACCCTCCACAACAACAAGGCTACCCTGCAAAACAACAAGGGTACCATCCACAACAACAAGGCTACCCTCCACAACAACAAGGCTACCCTCCACAACAACAAGGCTACCCTCCACAACAACCGTTCATGCAACCTAGGATGCAACAACATGCAAATGTACCCTTGCCTCCAATGTACAATCCAAGGGTGACGAATGTGGAAGACAACTATCAAAATGAAAGAAACACTAATGGGTGTTTTAATGAGTATAAAGATTATTGAAGAGGCCCACAGTCAGACCAGTCGCTAAAATTATGGAAAAGCGAACCAATGGTGGTCTTAAAAATAAATGGACAAAAGATACGATTTTTGGTAGACTCCGGAGCTACAATATCTTGTATCCGTCAGTCATTTCCATTGACTGAAAAAACAATGTCCATTTCAGGCTGTGTGGGAAAACCAGAAACTAGAAATTTTACTGAACCGTTGGCAGTATCAATAAAAAATCAAACCGTGGAACGTGAGTTTTTATTTCTACCAAAATGTGATGTCTGCTTATGTGGTCGAGACCTAATGTGTAAGCTCTCCTTGTCACTAATATTTTGCCCTGATGGCGATAAATTCCTAAACAAAGATGAAACAATTGTAATGCTGCGAACAATGAAGATAAAAAAGACTACAAGAATCCTATATCGTTCACCTGAAATTGCAATATATTGGATGCAGGTACTCACAAATCCAGAAAAGGGAAATACTGCAGCATTATGGCAGCATTACAAGATATGGGCTAAATCACTTTTCCCTCTAAAAGAACCTCTTCATCCATTACATGTGACTCTACATCACACCTGGGCATTTGCGGCCCCAGGGGCCGGATCAGGCCCTCGGCCTGTTTTAATCCGGCCCTCCTCCCCCCGGGGATCATATGTTTTTTACTCTTAGTTTCTCTTATTTTTAACTGTCTTGGCGCTGTGACATGTGTCTGCACTTGTGTCCTTAATAAAGATGACATGAAATGAATGAATAATAGATTCAGGAGCCAGTATTTTACAGAAAAGTGCTTGTAATGATAAGAATTTTTTACACCAATGATTGCAGGCCGGCCCTCCGCCACTCGCCTGGATTCCAATATGGCCCTCGAGGAAAAATAACTGCCCACCCCTGCTCTACATTATACTACTCTTGAAGATGATACCTATGAAGACCTTTGTGGCAGCAAATTATTGGCCAGACATTTCACGTTACATACTCTAATCTCTATTTGGGTCCCCAAGGAATGGCCATTGCAGTTATTTTGCCAGAAGAACTGAAACCTTACTATAGGGGAAATAAAGAAGCTGCTCCTCATGTATCTTTGGCAATATCCAAACATCATACACAAAAACAACTTGGTTCAATGGTCAAGCTCATCTCCACTCTGCAATTTGACCCTACAGAAAGAGAGGGAGTTTATCACAATAAACAACATCAAATGTTCAGAATTTTTGTACCAGAAGGCTCAGATATCACCAGAACGTCAAGACAATGCCGACATCGACGCTTTGAGAACCATCCAGACACAGATAAATATTTTGACTTGCTTTTGGTATTCCTCGATCTTGTCATCTTTTCAGGATTCGTCTTAAAATTTTCCCTATCTCTTAGAATGGCGGAATGTTGGTGATGTTGGAGCGTTGTGACATCATCGTCATAGCAACTGTACAGAAAACGGCCATGCATTACGCGGACCGTCATGGCAAGTAGGGCTTTGTGATATCATCGGCATGGCTTCGGCATGTACAGAACATGTGCAGAAATTGCAAAAGAAGACTGCACCTACAAATTAGTGAGCACTGATTATGAGACATCTTTATACTTAATTTTGTGTTTTTATATAGACGTGTGAAAAAGTGCGTTTTGTTTTTTGCATTAGGCAGTCACTCGCAATAGCTTCCTGCCATTGCCGTTTCTAGTTATTATTATTATTATATTTTCCACATTTATCCCTGTTTTTCGGTGGGCCGCACAGGTCGCATTCCTTGTCAGATTTATGTCATTCAAAGTTCAGGTTGTAGATAATTGACTAGTGATTCCTGGACTTGCTTTTGGGTAATCCTCAGCCTTGTCATTTTCTCAGGATTTGTCTTAGAACATTGGATGTTTCCTTCTCTCTTGGCTTTCACAAGTCGCATTTCTTGTCCGATTCTCGTCATTCAAAGTTCAGTTTGTAGATATTTACAGTGTGATTTCTGGACTTGCTTTTGGTATTCCTCGGTCTTGTCATCTTTTCAGGATTATCGCTTATCGCTTATCGCTTATCGCTTAGAATGGCGGAATGTTGGTGTTGTTGGAGCGTTGTGACGTCATCGCCATAGCAACTGTACAGGAAACGGCCATGCATTACGCAGACCGTCATGGCAACTCGGGCTCTGTGATATCATCGGCATGGCAACTGTACAGAATATGCCAGCCAATCCTGTAGAGGACGAAATTTGGACCTACAAATCAGTGAGCACTGATTGTGAGACATATTTATACTTTTGTGGTTTTACATAGCCGTGTGAAAAAGTGCGTTTTGTTGAAGATGTGTCACTTGGTTGATGGTGACTCATCAAGGAAAACTTTAAGGCAAATAAACACTGGGGATACACATGTTTGTCATTTATTTGGATATTCGTTCACCCAGATGTCAATAATTCCCTGCGTGCTATGTGACATAATCGTCATGAAAACAATTTTTTTCAGGATTCGGGAACTATTATCTATTTTTCACTATTGCCCAGCAGGGGCGCAATTAATGCTCACAAACACATAAAAATAATTCTGCCGCAAACATGCTTCATCTGATTCTGCAATTGTGCAGAATATGGACATGCATTAGACAGTCACTCGCAATGGCTTCCTGCCATTGCAGTTTCTAGTGGACTTTTTTCCTGCCACCAGAAGTATAAGCCAAAGGTATCCGTTCATTGTGTCCATGGCAGGAGTTCTGAGGACCAGAAAAAACGAAAAGTTTCGACACTTATCCAAGAGTATCAATCAGAGAAACAAGTCTGAGAACTCCTGTTTATATCCTACTCCGTGAAAGCCCTGCCCACAGGGCGGGACCTTCTACTAATGGCCCATTGAAGCTTAACTGGTATGGGCCTATTGTTCTATTGTTCCCTGCCTCACCTTGAGTGCTTATTTAGCATCCGAATGCCCCGGGCGTCTCCAGGGTTTCAGCATACCATTATAAACAACTGGAAGGTTGAATCTTAAACCTCCATTACGATTTAAGGAAGGATTCTCTTTTTTAACAAAGAGAATCCTTCCTTAAATAGTAATGGAGGTTTAAGATCCTGTGAAGTCAGATCATTAATTTCTCCTCTTATCTTTTTGTGTGCTTTTCTTAGAGATGAAATAGTTACCCACAGGTTGTCCTTTGGGGTGTTTTCAACATTTGAGTATGTAGCCTTTAAAATTGAGCTAAAACAGTCTCCATCCATTCTCTTCATTGTTTTATACAAGCCTCCTCAGCACTGCAAAAGTTTTTATTATGATTTTACTGAGATGCTTTCAGTTGTATGCACAGACTTTGATGGTCTTGGTTATACAGGTGGTTTCAATGTTCATGTTGATAACATTTGTGACAGAAACGCTAAAGAGCCTTCATGCTGTCCTTCGAAATGTCTGCGGTCTTACTCAGCGCGTGAGTGGCCCCACCCACAGCAGAGGGCACACTCTAGATCTTCTAATTACAAAAGGGGTTAATATTTCAAACGTCAATGTGGTCGCTGTTGCTCTGTCTGATCATTCTGGTCTTCTTGACCTGTCTGTTTTTCCCAAACCACCAGCTGGTCCTGCAATTGTCCGGAGGAGACACATAAATGACAGCACGGGAAAACCTGTTTATGGAAATGATAAACTTTGAAAATGTCTCATGTTCTAATGTAAATGATTTGTTGAACTCTGTATACATCTAGTGTTTTGAATGTTCTCGACACCACTTGCCCCTATGAAGGCTAAAATTGTTTAGCTCCAGGTTCAGAAAGAGATTACAGAGAAGTTGTACATGTACAACTCATTTATGTAGAACTAGGCAGGATATTTTTCTGAAATATTGGAAGCTGCACGTACAAAACTCGCTTTCCTGTGCGGCGCATATTGTTGAAACAACGGCGTGGGAAGAGATGGTAAAAAACTAGGCTCAGCTCGCTTATAGACTAATCATTTCCACATCCAAGTGTATTGAGTTTGCTATTATTCTTTAATGCACAAAGTTCAGGGCATTCAAAATGCTATCAATGTCTAAGAATGCAAAAAATAACCCTCAACACCTACACACTTAGAGCTGACTCACTTTGCACCTGTAACTGACAAACCCGTCCAGGAGCATCATCACCAGCCTGAGTTCATCTACATGCTGCTCGATGTGTTCCCACCAGATTTCTAAAGTCTGTGCTGAACCAGTTTTAGCACCACTCACCTCACTAGTTAACTGTCGCTTCAATCTGGAACATTCCCAATGTCCTTCGAAAACTGCGTCATAAAGCCTCTCCTAAAGAAGAGCAGTCTTGATGCCGCCACCGTACTGAGTAATTACCGGCCCATCTCTAATCTGCCCATTTTGGGCAAAGTCCGTTGAAACGGTTTGTTTACCAACAGCTCACTGATTTCCTCTTAATAAACAACTCATTTGATGTTTTCCAGTCAGGTTTAGACCTCATCACAGCACGAGACTGCTCTTGTCAAGGTGACAAATGACATCCACCTGAACACTGACGCGGGCAAAGCCTCAGTTCTTAATTCTGTAGATCTGAGTGCTGCTTTGACACTGTCGATCATGGGATCCTCTTACAGAGACTAGAGGACTGGGTGGGCATCAACTGGCTGCTCTAAACTGGTTAAAGTCCTATCTGGAAGACAGAAATCTTTATCGAAATTGGTAACTGTGTCTCAGACCAGATGCCCCTGACCTGTGGGTGCCCAAGGTCAATCCTGGACCCTTCTGTTCAACCTCTACATGCTGCGTTAGGTCAGTTGATACGCAGCGAGAATGTGGTCCTATCACAATTACGCAGACGACACTCAGATCTATGTTTCACTGACGGCAGGTGAATATGGACCAGTGGATTCACTCTGTCACTGCATCCAACGATCAGTGTGTGGATGCAAAAACAACTTTCTCCAGCTGAACTCAGACAAGAACGTGAAATCATCGTCTTGGCCCACAGAAAACAAAGAGAAATCGTTAACTTCACCTCCAAAGTCTCGCTCTAAAACCTACACTCAAGTTAGAAATCTGGGGGTAATAATGGACCAGATTTGATATTTTAACAGCCACGTCAGATCAATCACCATCAGCAGCTTTTACCATCTAAAAAACATTGCCAAAATCAAAAGTATAGTGTCTAAACCAGACCTGGAGAGACTTATCCATGCGTTTGTCTCTAGTAGATTGACTACTGTAACGGCCTGCTCACTGCCTCTCCAAACGAGCTGTAAAACAGCTGCAGTACATCCAGAATGCCGCTGCTCGGTCCTGACTAGAACCAGGAAGTACGATCACATTAGTCCTGTTGCTCAGTCTCTGCACTGGCTCCCTGTGGCTTAGAGAATAGACTTCAAAGCAGCTCTGCTTGTATACAAGTCTCTCCATGCTAGCACCAAAGTACATCTCGGCATGTTGTGCCATATGACCATCTCGGACTCTGAGGACCTCAGGACGCCTCCTGCTGGTGCCCAGAGTCAGGACTAAATGGGGAATGTGCGTTTCAGTTTTATGCGCTAAAATTCTGGAACAGTCTTCCTGAGGATGTGAGAGCAGCCGCTACTCTGGCACATGTTCAAATCTAAACTAAAAACTGTTTTGTTTGGCTGTGCATATGACTGAAATGCTTTTCTTTGCACTCTTCTCTTTTATGTCTTGAACTAGATGTGATTTCTGCCATGTCTTTGTGATTTTAATGCATTTTTTCCTGTTGTGTGAAGCACTTTGAATTGCCTTGTGTACGAATTGTGCTCTACAAATAAATTTGCCTTGCCTTGCCTTGCCTTTTAATTTCTTGTAGCATTTTAGGACACCCCTTTTAGCATGGTTTTCCTCCAACAATTTTAAGTTTTCCTGCATATCATTTAGCTTTTTCTCCCTTTGTTTCTTTTTTTCGGAGGCTATAGCTATAATTTATCCTCTCAAGACTGCTTTGGAAGCATCCCAGAGGATGGGCGGAGAAATGTCCCCAGTATCATTTCCCTCCAGATGAGTCTTAATGTTGTTGGTCATTTTTTCCTCAAACAAAGGGTCACTAAGCATGCTGGCATTGAATCTCCAAAATGTGTTTTTTCATCTTTCTTCCAGAGAAGTAGGTAGGAGCATGATCACTTAGGTCTATTGTAACTATATCTGCCTCAGTGATTTTAGATCTGTCTTTATTGAGAACAAAAAAGTAGTCCATCCTGGAATAGAGTTTATGTGGATTTGAAAAATGGGTATACTGGTATGTTCTAGGGTTCATTTCCCTCCATATGCCAATCAATATTCTACTCTATGAAAGCCCTGCCCATAGGGCGGGACCCCTGATAATGGGCCAGCGAAACCAACGGGGATGGGCCTATGCTTCACTGACTTGGCTCCCTATTTCCTGTGTACCTTAATTAGCATCCGGATGCTTTCACAGAGATGCTTTCACAGATTAGGATATAAACCTGAGTTCTCAGATTTGTTTCACAGATTGAGAATGACTCTTGGATGAGAGTCAAAACATTTTATTTTTCTAAAACAGAGTCCAGATGACTAACTAACTAAATATTTTTCCACAACAGTGGAAGAAGCAAAAAAATCTAAATTGTGTTAAATCCAGTGTTCAGAAAAGCACAATCCTCAGTCGTGAAAAACAAAATAGTCTGTATTGCTCCTAAAATAGGCCGAAGTACAGCCATCAGCACCATGTTTGTTTTAGTTTGGTTGTTTTGACTTCCGCCCAAACTACTATGCTGTTCTATGATTGTTTCCAGTCCCACCTGTAGGCTCTAAATGCCATCCTTATATTTTCTCATATTATTTAAGATAATGGCTGAAGCAGAATTCCAAGTGAAATGGCAAAAATCTTCTAATCTACTATTGACTGATCGAACCAGGGGTTTCTGTCCTGTCCGCTAAAAGTGAAGATAAGTGTGTGATGTTTGGAACCAGTGGTGTCACTGCAGATCCCTGAGTAATCCGGCCTGTTCCGCCATCTCTCCAGGCAGAGCTCCGGTGCAACATGGAGGTATTGGATGACTGACAGGTTGGATGACTCATTGAACTAAAATGCAGTTAAGAATAATTTCACTTCCTCTTTGTAATTTATGACATCATACTAGGAAATTACCCAGCAACTGGGTAAAAATTCATCAAATGTCACAATTTATTTTATATATATATAAAAATATATGAGAGCGACTTTATTTTGTTGAATTAATGTTTAGCGGGTCAACTAAAACCCGCTAAACTTTCCTGAATTCCACTCTTCTGGATATTGCAGTTACCACTGCACCAGGACATCAGCCGAACATAGCCGTTCCACCTCCCTCCTGTAGACACTCTTCCCAGTCCGAGATGAGCCCGATGAGGGTGGTGTCATCCGAAAACTTGATCAGTTTTACGGAGTCACTGCTGGAGGTGCAGCAGTTTGTGTACAGGGAGAAGAGCAGGGGAGAAAGTACATAGCCCTGTCAAGATCCTGTACTGATAGTGAGTACACTATGTCTCAGATCTGAGTGTCTGAGACATTCTCCCCCAACCGCACGCACTGTCAGGAAGTCAGTGATCCACCTGCAGGTGGAGTCAGGCACGTTGAGCTGGGAGAGCTTGTCCTGGAGCAGAGCAGGGAGGATGGTGTTGAGGTGTCACGAACCTGACAAAAGTAGGGGGGGGGGGGGGGGGTCTCGAACCTGGAGTAGAAGGTTAAGTTCCTCGGCCAGTTTTTGGTCGTCTGCTGTGTGGGAGGCTTTAGGCTTGTAGTTGGTTAGAAGCCGGAGCCCACTCCACACAGAGGCGGGGTTGCTGCTTCAGACATGTATTGTACTGTGATCTAACTCTCGACACCTCCCTGCTAAATCCATACTTAGTGACTTTGTAGCGCTCTCTGTCACCTGCCCTGTGCACTACCTCCTTCTGCTGCCTTAACTGACTCAGTTTTGCTGTGAACCAGGGTTTGTCATCATTGAAATTGACTTTAATGTGTGACTGTATAATGCTGTCCTCACAGAATTGAGTGTATGGCGTCACAGTGTCCGTGTACTCATCCAAACTATCTGTGGCAGCTCTGAAAACCTCCTTGTCTGTAATGTCCAAACACGCACGCACCTCCACTGCCTCCACTGCCTCATTGGTCCACTTTTTATAGGTCCTCACTACAGGTTTGGAGAGCTTCAGGCTCTGTCTGTATGTGGGAATCAGGTGAACCATGGCGTGATCTGAAAAGCCCACGTTAGCGTGGGCCACGACACAAAAGGCGTTACTGATAGTTGTGTAACAGTGATCCAGCGTGTTCTGCTCTCCGGTCGGGACTTTATTAAACTGTCTGTACTTTGGTACTTTGGTAGTTATGGCTGAGATTCCCCTTGTTAAAATCGCCCAGGATAATACACAAAGGGAACGTTCTATCTACATTGCTCTAGCCTTAGAGGAAAGACAAAAAAAAAACACTTTGAAGGTTCAATCCCAACCTGCTTAGTAATCCTTTGTTTACTTAAGCCTTATTTGGCAGATAATGAAAATGGTAACACTTCCCCATCCATTATCTGGGATGCTACTAAAGCAGTTTTGAGAGTAAAAATCACAGCCATTGCCTCGGCAAAAAGAAACAAAGCTAAATGATCTGCAAGAAAAACTAAAAATGCTGAAAGTGAATCATGCCAAGTAGGGAAATCATCAAATTCTACAGGAAATTAAAAAGATGAGAGGTGAAATTAATTAAATGTTTAAGAAAATGATCTTTACCATACAAAGAAACTATAAGAGTGTATAAAAATATTCTAAATGATTAGCCTGGAACATTTGAATCCTGCTATAAAACGTTTTTCTAGAAGCTCAGGAGATGAAATAAATTAATTCTGGACACCCTCAACTCACCTATTTTGACAGTTTGAGATATGCTGCTCTCCGAAGGCTGCCTCCTCCTCCTGCAGCTTTCAGCTCCAGTAGCTCCTCCTCATTTTTCGCAAACCTGGACTCGTTTGCTGCTTTGACTTGCGCTCTCAAGGACACCACAACACGCTGCACTCCACGCTACACAAGGACCATCTGTTATAAAGTTATGTCCACTTTCCCCTCTGCCTCAGGCCTGAAATGTCCATGCCAGTGACGGTGGCTGCGGTTGGTCGGTAGAACCTGCGCTAGCTTTAATAGTGTTTAGTATTGCTTGTGGGGAAGTCGAATTTCCCCCGAGTTTATTGTTAGTTTTAGTTAGTTAGTTAGTTGTTAGTTTTTATTACTTAATTGTTTGCCTCCCTTGCCTTTTCCGGGTTTAGTCATCTCTTACAGCGTCTTGGTCCCTGAATTGTGGGTGATTTTAAAGTAAAATTACTATACAGTATTTCATGACACATTCCAGTTTTGTTGTCTTTGACAATTCGAACAAACAAATGATCTATGGTGTGCAGTATCACCATCTAAAATAGATGGAATCATAAAGTCACAAAAAATATCGTGGGACAGCTGCATGAAAGCATTTTTTGGCAATCAGCAGCTGTAGTAGTCACCGTGTTTCCATGGTAACTGAGAGAAGGGAGTTCTATTTTCTTGAGACTCTGACACTGGTTTTATAAATCTTCAACATACAATCACATACTGAAAAAGTCTGGTTAGAGAGCCCCCTACTATTGCTTTTCATCACTTTGTTTTTGTTGAATTGTACTAGCATAACAAGAAGGAACAAAAACAAAAGACATAAACAAAAGTCAAGCCTGAGTGACACTTGGATCTTCTAGTTTTTGCTTGAATAATGGCAGTTTTTCTCAAATTTTTTCTACAGTTTCGTCTCTTGCAATCTCAGTCTATGCTATTTTTTCCATTTGATAAATGTCATTTATTGTAGATGTCCATTGATCTTTTGAGGGCATCGAAGTTGTGTCCCAGTAATTTGAAGAGACTAATGTTCCGATTTTTTATTTTTATTTTTTACATCAGACTTTATGCCCCCATGGTGGCTGTTTGCTATTGTACATAAACTCTGACTAAACACATCTACTCATTGAGGTGTCAAATGTAGAAGATTGGGCTTGTGGGAAATTTAAAGTATGTGCAGAGTGCAGCAGGGGGACGTGGTGAGCCAGGGATCTTATATATCCAGTTCTTTCCAATGATTGGTGTCAGGAGTGCCTGGGATTTTTTTGGGGGGGGGGCCCTTCATCAGGATTGGACTTCCCTCCCTTTTGCAATCTTTTTTGATCGGGTTTTGGGTTCACTGTCCATTTCTAGCATGAACCTTTTCAGATGTTCTGTGTTCCTATGGCTCTTGTGTGTGTTTGTCGTTTTCGACCAGAGAAATAAAAATAATTCAAAAGTTGTCAACGGTGAGACCAATACAATCAACCCAATGGCATCGGAAGTGTTACAAGTAGCATCCTTCAATGTGAATAGCATACTGAATCCAATAAAAGGAACAAAAATTTTGACAAAAATGAAAAGAGAAAGAATAGACATTATATTTTTACAAGAGACACACTTGAATGACACTGAACATCAAAAACTAACTAAATTCTGTTATAAAAAATCCTATTATTCATCATACAGAGGCAAACATAGAAGAGCAGTAGCAATATTGATCTGAAATTAACTCTAGGGCACGCCAGTATACTCATTTTTCAACTCCACAAACACTCACACACAACTACTTTTTTATTCTCAATAAAGACAGATCTTAAATCACTGAAGCAGATATAGGCACAATAGACCTTAGTGATCATGCTCCTATCTACATTGGTGTAGACTTGGAGGAAAGATGAAAAAACCCTCTTTGGAGGTTTAATGCCAGCCTGCTTAATGATCCTGTATTTTAGGAAAAAATGTCCAACAACATTAAGACTCATCTGGAGGAAAATTATACTGGAGACATTTCTCCGCCCATCATGGGACACTTTCAAAGCAGTCTTGAGAGGACAAATTATAGCTATAGCCTCCGAAAAAAAGAAACAAAGGGAGAAAAAACTAAATGCAATGCAAGGAAAATTAAAATTGTTGGATGAAAAACCATGCCAAAAAGGGGTGTCCTAAAATGCTACAAGAAATTATAAAGATAAGAGGAGAAATGTATGATCTGACGTCAGAGAAAATAGTTAAGAAAATGCTCTTTACCAAACAAAGATAATCTGAGAGTGGATCAAAGTTTTCTAAATTACTATCTTGGAAACTTAAAAAACAACAAGCTGACAGAACAATTTTTAAAATACGAGACAGACAAAATTATGTAATCTTAACTAAACAAGACAAAATTCAATCAGCATTTGAATCTTTCTATAAAAAACTTTTTTCAAAAATTCATTTCTGGACACCCTCAATTTGCCAATTTGCAGAAGAGCAGAATAAAAAATTTGGCGCTGAAATTACATTTTTGGAAATACGCCGCAAGGCAATTAAAAGATTAAAGAACAATAAATCTCCGGGGAGCGATGGGTTCACCTCAGAATGGAAAAATGTCATGTCATTCTATTGATGTTGCAAATAATGTCATGTCATTCTATCTATGTTGCAGATAATATTATCTTGGCTCCGGCCACGTCATTGGTCAAGACAGAGCTTGTGGGGTCAGATCCTTGAGGGTTGTTTTTGTCTCTTTCGGAGCTGATTTGATTGTGACAATGTGCGTACGTGTCAATGTATGTTACTGCCTTTAAAAGGATGTGTACTGTAATTGTTCTGGGTTTGAGGGAAAGCTGATCTTGTCAGGGAAAGTGATTATTTACTGAGCACGAGTACATAAAGATCCACCTTTTGAGAAAGACGAACTCTTTACTCCTTTACAGAAATTCCACAACAGTGGTATAAAGCTTTAAAAGACACACTTACTCCTTTCCTTTTGGCAACTTTTAACTGGGCACTTAAACAAACTCAGACCCCTCCTAGTTGAAAAGAGGCCATCATATCCCTGATACAAAAAGAAGGGAAGGATCGATTAGACTGTACCTCATATAGACCTATTTCTATTCTGAATGTGGACTATCGTATTTACACCTCAATTATGTCCAAAAGGATGGAACAAATACTCCCAAACTTGATCCATAATGATCAGACAGGATTCATTACCAAACGACAAACACAAGATAACATAAGACGATCCCTACACATAATGGATCATATACAAAGACAACAAAATAAAGCCATAATAATTAGTTTGGATGCTGAGAAAGCTTTTGATTCTGTTAGTTGGCCATATTTATTTAAAGTGCTAAATAAATTTCAAATCGACAATTTAATTATAAAAAATATTGGGGCTCTTTACGATGGTCCAACATCAAGAATTAAAATCAATGGTCATCTGACAGGTCCACTGACTCTGGAAAGAGGGGTCAGGCAGGGCAGGGCAGCGCCTGGTCTCCCCTCCTGTTTGCTTTGTATTTGGAACCATTGGCCCAATTTATGAGACAATCAAAAATAATTCACGGAGTAACAATTGATGGAACGGAACATAAAACCCTGGCAAGTTGGCCACTGTCCAGGGTGTACCCCGCCTAAGGCCCAAAGACACTGGGATAGGCTCCAGTCACCCGCGACCCCTAATGGGAACAAGCAGTAGAAAATGAATGAATGAATGAAAGGAACATAAAATTGCCTGCTATGCAGATGATGTTCTACTGTATTTGACCAAACCAGAGGTTTCCATACCCAATGCGATGCATTTTCTACAAGAAATTGGTCCAATGTCTGGATACAAATTAAACGTACTAAAAACTGAAATTATCATTCTGGTGCCCCCCTTTGATCTTTAGAATGATTTACCAATTTAAATGGCAAACAGAATCTCTTAGATATTTTAGGTATGGTACTCCATTGAGACCTATCAACAATTCTGGAGAAAAATTATACCCCTCTTTTTATTACTATTAAAAAAGACCTTGAAAAATGTAACCTTATACCATACTTACATACAGTTGTCAAACGAAAAAGGAATCTGGGGTTTTCCTTGTTAGAAACATTACTTTGTTTCAGCACAGATCAGAGCCGTGCTGGACTGGTGTGACCCAGAATATGAAGCTCAATGGAAGAATATTAAGGTTGAAGTTGTGCTGGGAGTTTCTGTGCTTGTAAGGTACTTACAAGAAAGGAGTTATTATAACCAAGAAATCAAAAAGAATGATGACCATAATAACCCTTTGACCGAAATATTTATTAAAGCATACAAATCTGAATTTTCAAGGGGATTAATATCTAAACTGTACAAATGTATTAACAATCTGGGCACTCACTCTTACTGATTACATTACGGGTAAATGGGAAAGAGAGAGTCACTTTGTTCTGGATGATGAAGAGTGGGAAAGTATATGTACATCTCAGTGGAGAAACCACAGAATCACATGTTTGGAGGGAATTCTGTTGGAAGAATATGTCTCCCTGCTTTATAACCCCATGTCAAAGTGCCCATTACTCACAGGGAAATGCTGACTGTTGGGGAAGGATGTGGCAGCCAGGAGGCAAATCACTATCATGTGTTTTGGGATTGTCCTGTTGTTCATAAATATTGGACTGAGATCAACAAAACCTTACAGAACGATGTATTTGGGCCTCAGGACTCCTGCCATGGACACAGTTGGCAGCTATCTCTGGAGCATCCTCCTGGCAGCAGCGAAAAAAGGCACTAGCAAAAAAATGGATGGCACAAAATGCACCGACAATCATGGACTGGACTATATATTATACTGGACATTCGTAACATGGAAAAAAATTACATTCTGACTTGATTTGAAAATAGATCAATTTCACAGACTGTGGACTAGATGGGACAATTTCATTGGGTTTTATGTGCCATGATTTCCTCTTCTTTTGTTTTATTATTGGCTGGCTGTTTTTGAGTTTATGTCTGTTTTTTCTCTGGGTCTTGTTTATGTTTGTTTATGTGTTGTTAATTCTGAAAAATAAAAACACTTTAAATATTAAGAAAGAGAATGGTCCACATCCATTTCTCCACATTCATGCCAACAACTTTGATGCTTCTTTAGTTGTTTGCCCTTAAGTTTAGGAGTAATGAAAAATCTAATTAGGTTTTTCCAGGCAAACTCCCTCCATGCCCTTGTCTCAGCTGTCCTTGAGTGCAGATGTGTTTTCCTCTTGCTCCCCTGCTGTCTGCTACTTTTGCCTCTCTCATCGTGTTTTTTTCCACCAGATTTTCTTCGAAACAATGAATCTGATTGATTTCTCTTCTCCCTGTAGACAAACCTCCAGCCGACACCAACCTCATCGGGCTCATCTCGGACGGGGATGTCTCTGTCTACAGAAAGGAGGTGGACCGGGCTGGTGTCCTGGTGCAGCGGTAACAACCTGGAGTTCAACGCCCAGAAGACAGTGGAGATGATTGTGGACTTCAGGAAAGTCACAGCCCCCCAGCCCCCCTCACCATGACAAAACTCCCCCATCACCACTCATTCGGTTTCCTCGGCACCACCATCACCAGGACCTCAAGTGGGAGCCCTCCATCAGCTCCCTCATCAAGAAGGCCCAGCAGAGGATGTACTTCCTGCGGCAGCTGAGGGAAAGCCAAGCTGCCAGTGCAGATGATGGTGCAGTTTTACATGGCCATCATTGAGTCCATCCTCACCTCCTCCATCACCGTGTGGTTACGCTGGAGCCACAGCCAGGGACAAACAGAGACTACAGCGCCCTCTGCTGGAGCCACAGCCAGGGACAAACAGAGACTACAGCGCCCTCTGCTGGAGACACAGCCAGGGACAAACAGAGACTACAGCGCCATTGTGCGTTCTTGCTGAGAAGGTGATAGGCTGCAGACTTCCATCTCTGCAGGACCTGTACGTCTCCAGGGACTCTGGGACGAGCAGGTCGGATCACAGCTGATCCTTCTCACCCTGGACATGGTCTAGTTGAACAACTCCCCTCAGGCAGGAGGCTACGGTCCATCCGCAGATGGACCAGAACCAGAACCCCCCACCACAAGAGTAGTTTCTTTCTCTCTGCCGTTGGACTCATGAAGGCAAGGCAAGGCAAGGCAAGTTTATTTGTAGAGCACAATTCATACACAGGGCAATTCAAAGTGCTTCACACAACAGGAAAAAATGCATTAAAATCACAAAGACATGGCAGAAATCACAAAATAATAGTTCAAGACATAAAAAAGAAGAGTGCAAAGAAAAGCATTTCAGTCATATGCACAGCGAAACAAAACAGTTTTTAGTTTAGATTTGAACATTGCCAGAGTAGCGGCCTGTCTCACATCCTCAGGAAGACTGTTCCAGATTTTAGCTGCATAAAACTGAAACGCAGATTCCCCATGGTTAGTCCTGACTCTGGGCACCAGCAGGAGGCCGGTCCCTGAGGTCCTCAGAGTCCGAGATGGTTCATATGGCACTAACATGTCCGAGATGTACTTTGGTGCGAGGCCATGGAGAGACTTGTATACAAGCAGAGCTGCTTTGAAGTCTATTCTTCTGAGCCACAGGAGCCAGTGCAGAGACCTGAGCACAGGGACTAATGTGATCATACTTCCTGGTTCTAGTCAGGACCCGAGGCAGCAGTGTTCTGGATGTACTGCAGCTGTTTTACAGCTCGTTTGGAGAGGCCAGTGAGCAGGCCGTTACAGTAGTTTAATCTACTAGAGACAAACGCATGGATCTCTCCAGGTCTGGTTAAGACGCTATACTTTTGATTTTGGCAATGTTTTTTATATTGGTAAAAAGCTGCTGATGTTATTGATCTGACGTGGCTGTTAAAATTTCAAATCTGAGTCCATTATTACCCCCAGATTTCTAACTTGATTTGTTAGGTTTTAGAGCGAGACTCTGGAGGTGACTGTTAACACTTTCTCTTTGTTTCTGTGGGCCAAAGACGATGATTTCAGTCTTGTCTGAGTTCAACTGGAGAAAGTTGTTTTGCATCCACACACTGATCTGTTGGATGCAGTGACAAAGTGAATCCACTGGTCCATATATCACCTGCCGTCAGTGAAACATAGATTTGAGTGTCGTCTGCATAATTGTGATAGGACACATTCTCGCTGCGTATCAACTGACCTAACGGCAGCATGTAGAGGTTGAACAAAAGGGGTCCCAGGATTGAGCCTTGGAGCACCCCACAGGTCAGGGGCATCTGGTCTGAGACACAGTTACCAATTTCGACAAAGAAGTTCCTGTCTTCCAGATAGGACTTTAACCAGTTTAGCGCAGTGCCAGTGATGCCCACCCAGTCCTCTAGTCTCTGTAAGAGGGTCCCATGATCGACAGTGTCAAAAGCAGCACTCAGATCTAACAGAATTAAGACTGAGGCTTTGCCCGCGTCAGTGTTCAGGTGGATGTCATTTGTCACCTTGACAAAGAGCAGTCTCAGTGCTGTGATGAGGTCTAAAACCTGACTGGAAAACATCAAATGAGTTGTTTATTAAGAGGAAATCAGTGAGCTGTTGGTAAACAACCTTTTCAAGGACTTTGCCCCAAAATGGCAGATTAGAGATGGGCCGGTAATTACTCAGTACTGCGGCATCAAGACTGCTCTTCTTTAGGAGAGGCTTTATGACCGCAGTTTTCAAAGAAATTGGGAATGTTCCAGATTGAAGCGACATGTTAACTATTTGACGTGAGTGGTGCTAACAAACTGTTCAGCACAGACTTTAGAAATCTGGTGGGTAACACATCGAGGCAGCATGTAGATGAACTCAGACTGGTGATGATCTCCTGGACAGTTTTGTCAGTTACAGGTGCAAAGTGAGTCAGCTCTAAGTGTGTTAGGTGGTTTGAGGGTTATTTTTGCATTGTAGAATTTATAGCATTTTTAATGCCCTGAACTTTGTCATAAAAAAATAACGCAAACTCATTACACTTGGATGTGGAAATGAGTTCTAACTGCAGCTGAGCTGGAGGGTTTGTTCATTACTGTTTACTGTGGCAAACAGGACACGCGAGTTGTTACTGCAGCTTCCAATTATTTCAGAAAAATATCCTTCCCTAGTTCTACATAAAATGAGGTTGTACATGTACAACTTCTCTCTGTAAATCTCTTTCTGAACTTGGAGTTTCGACTTGCGCCATTTTCGTTCGGCCCGGCGGCACTCCCTTGAACACTTCTCTCAACACCTGCCACTTTAACTACAAGTCACTGCACTGTCAGTTTCTGCATTACAACTGTAACTTTAACTGTAAATTATTGTGTACATAGTAAGTCTATTTTTATCTTATACAATAGTACATTTTAACAAGTTCCTATGTTTCTGAATTTTGTTCATTGAAAATGGCAATAAACCTTTTCTGATTCTGATGTGTCTGCATACATAGCAGAGGCTTCACGCTTTTAAAGTCGGAATAAACTTTTTGCTAAAAAGACTGTTTTCTATTTGAAACCGGATTCAAATGAACTCTCTAAAAAGACTTTGTCCACAAGATTAATTTTCTGTACATAATGTTAATGCACTGCATGTTCACTATATGGCTGGTCTTGTGAACATTTTTACCTGTGCAACTGTGGCCTAGATAATGTTGAAACAATGGCTGCATTGTATATATTCCCGATCAATATCCCATCCTTGATCAGTCCTCCTGACTCAGCATATTTGCTGATTGGTCGAACATTGGCGCCAAACAAATTCAGAAGGGCTCTTCCCTGGCCTAGCAATTCTAAGCTAACTATAGGGACCAAAGAACATTCCGGAGAGAGACGCGCCCTCGGAAGTCAACTTTACTCTCTCCTGATAAGTAATTTTGTGCTCGTCTTTGGATGCAATTTTTGCTTTAAATTGACACATGCAAACTCAAGCAAAAGACTTTTGCAACTTTTATATTTACAATAAAATTTTGATCCAGGACATTCTTCAAAGCAGCCTCATTGATGGATCAAAGAAAACGCAGATCAAGCGGACCTGATCCAGCGCATCTTCAGCCTGATGTGTCAGAGCCAGAGCCCTAGAGCCAGAGTCCAAGAGCTCTTGCGTGAACCTTCAGATTAACTATTTAATTTCATATAAATTAATTAATTTAGATATTTGAATAAAGAATTCTTAAATGCCTAATAAAGGATGGTGCCCCATATAACCCTTAAAATATGATAAACATGTTTGAAATCTTGATCAAATTCTTTAATCAATATCAACTTTGAATGTCACCCTCTTTCACAAGTGATGAATAACACTACAGTACTTGTACTCGTAGAATCACTACATTTTTTAACAAAACTCCCACTGATAACAGTATTTTTTAAATCAATAAAATTAGAATGCACTGTTCCAAATAATTATGCACAACACAGTTTTAAACCATGTTATTGTTGCAAAGAACCAAAAATGGTCATTTGTTAAATTAGAAGCATTAGCAGGTAATTTTTACTGAAATCAAAAGCTATTTGAATCAAAACATCTTATCAGGTCAAAATAAATTTTAACATAGGATCACTTATTTGATAGGAGCTTCACAATTCTTGCATCCATTGAACTTGTGAGTTTGTGGAGTGTTCCTTCTTGAATTTCTTTGCAGGATGTCACAATATCCTCCCAGAGCTGCTGCATGACTCCGCCACCTCCTTGCTGACGTCGCAGCTTTGATAGGACATGGTGGCCGTCCACTAACCATCCACCACTTGAAATCTTAAATCTCCATTTCTGTTTAAAGAGGGGTTCTCTTTTTTAACAAAAATTGCCTCCTTAACTCCTCCTTTAAACCACCTTTTCTCCCAGCTTAGAATATTCACCTCACTGTCTTCAAGAGAGTGGTTTGTTGATGTAAGATGAAAATTCACGCTCTGAGGTCCTAAATTTGCGTGTCTTCTGTGCTGATAAAGCCTTTTGTGTAAAGTCTGTTTTGTCTCACCTATGTACCACTCTTTACAACTTTCTTCACTACATTGGATAATTATATTCTATCCACACTACATTGCTCTGTTTTTGTGTCGGCATCTTGTCCTTAGGGTGAACCTTATAACTTAAAATTTGTGTTATTTCTGCCCATTTCGGTTGTTTAACTATGATTATCTCATCCATATGGGGATAGTAACACAACTCCAGTGCACTAGTTTTGAAGTGTATTAGTTACAATTCTGGCCATTCACAGAATGCACCAGACCATGCCCTCAAGTTACTTTACTCATATTTTGGCATAATCACGCCTCTTGTTTAGAATTCCACGCCCTGCGCTGGCAATTGCTGTCACCTAGCAACTAAGACTCGCCATGCTAATGCACATGGACGTTTAAAAAGAGCACGCACCAAGGATAAAATATTCGGATTTTGAGCCCAAGAGATTATAGTTTATCTCACCCAAATCGTATGTCTGAAACAAAATGTTATAATAATTACCAATGTTCCTGGGATAACTGTCAAAATGATCTAGACGTTTCAACAAAAGTAATTAAATATTTTATAATGACAAGGAAATACATGAAAGATAATATGTGCATTTAAGTCACCTTATAAAGAGAGAGAGCTGGGTTTATATATATATATATATATATATATATATATATATAAAAATATCATTTATATATATATATATATATATATATATATATATATAAAAATATCATTTTTTTTTTTTTTCTACTGCTTGTTCCCGTTAGGGGCTGCGGGTGACTGGAGCCTATCCCTGTGCCTTTGGGCCTTAGGCGGGGTACACCCTGGACAATGGCCAACTCATCGCAGGGTTTAACACAGAGACATAGACACACAGACAACCATTCACTCTCACACTCGTTCACTAGGGCCAATTTACAGTTGGCAATTTATCTAACACATGCATGTCTTTAGACAGTGGGAGGAAGCCGGAGAACCCGGAGAGAACCCAGAGTGACACGGGGAGAACATGCAGACTCCACCCAGAGAGATCATGTGATGTAATGTTCGCTCCCTTCTTGGGAGGGGGAGGGGACAACTAAGAGTCAAGAGTCATTCTCAATCAGTGATCACTCTTGGATGAGAGTCGAAACTTTTCGTTTTTTCTAAAACTGAGTCCAGATGACTACAACTGAATCTTTTCTACAATGGAACACTCCTGGGGGATTACACCGACCTGGTTGCTTTTATATTAATGTGTTACAGTAAACACATTAAAATGTTTTGAAATTTACATTTAAAACCAAACTTTTTACAGTTTTGGGAGAGTTATGCCCTTATTTTACACTCTAACTCAACTCATGTACTTGTTGCACCCCTGAAAACAGGAAGAAAGAATCAGAATGATTTATATGTGCTTTTCTCTTGCAGGAGTTTAATGCAATGAGGAGAAACAACGCTGAACCCCTTGTGGTGGGTGAAAGGCATTACCAATCGATCGACAAAAGGATTCAGGCTTTCAAGCCAATTACTGATGATATGAAATAAAAATTTTTGCAAACATTTAACCATATTTATATTGTTTTTAGGCTTCTGTAAATCAATATTCATTGCAAACCTTTTAACTGTCTTTTTAAGCATTTCATTCATGAATTACATCACTGTACAAAGGCAAATAGAATGGTTTTAGGGGCATATAATACCATTCTAACCTATCACATACTTACATGTTTCCTCCGCTGTCGAGATACGCTGTTTTGCTCCGCCTTTTTAAAAATATAAAAGGCCTTATTTGTCTGCCGCATTCATGGGCTGCATGAAATTGGACAGCCTTGTCGCACAGGAAGTGACGCAACCGGCCTTCAAATGTAGCCTTCGGAGCTTGCAGACCCAGCCATCAATTGAATGTGCCGAATGCAAGGTGACAAAAAGAGCAAAATACAGCCCTATGACTGTATTAACACGGCTTTTACAAACAAACCTGAACGAATAACCAAGACTTATGATTCCGCACAACAACTCCTACGGACCTAGTTCCAGTTTTTTTAGTTTCTGCTGCTGAATTAGCCCTTCTTTTGGCTAAAAGAGTGAGACGCCGCAGGCGAGGTAAACGTGCCGGGATCCTCGTACGGCTCAGGAGACGCGGTACACGGACGCCCTTACCTGGGATTTTCCTCTCCAACGTTCGCTCACTCTCCAACAAAATGGACGAACTGGCGCTGCTGATGAGACGAAACAGAGACTTTTCTTCATCTCCTGTTTTGTGCTTCACGGAGACGTGGCTCAGCGAGCCGATCCGCCGGCGCGCCGTACAGATCGAGTGAGGGGTTTTGCCCTCTTTCGTGCGGATCGTCATAAGGGTCTTTCCGGGGGCAAAACACCGCGGCGGAGGAGTCTGTTTTTACATCAACAACGCCTGGTCTTCAGATGTGACCGTGATATCCAAACACTGCTCTCTCACTGATCTGGGGGAATATCTCTTCAATTAACTGCAAAACCCATTTTCTACTCTCCACGGTGAGTTCGCCTCATTCATTTCTGGCTGTTGTTGTTTACATCCCGCCGAGCGCATACGTGCACGTGGCAACAGCGCGCGCTCCGCGGACCAGGATTTCTGAGTGTGGAGCGGACCCTTCCCGGGACTCCTTGTGTATTATCCTGGGTGATTTTAACAAGGGGAATCTCAGCCACGAAACTACCAAAGTACAGGGACAGTTTATTAAAGTTCCGACCAGAGAGCAGAAACACGCTGGATCACTGCTACACAACAGTCAGTAACGCCTTCCGCGCCGAATGGGCTCGCGCTGCTCTCGGCCTTCTCAGATCACGCCATGGTCCACCTGATCCCCACGGTACAGGCAGAGGCTGAAGCTCTCCAAACCTGCAGTGAGGACCTCTAAGAAGTGGACCAATGAGGCAGTGGAGGAGCTATGTGCGTGTTTGGACATTACAGACTGGGAGGTTTTCAGAGCTGCCACAGATAGTTTGGATGAGTACACGGACACTGTGACGTCATACATTTGATTCTGTGAGGACAGCATCATACCAACACCAAACCAAAGTCACTTTCAACAATGACAAACCCTGGTTCACTCCAAAACTGAGGCAGTTAAGGCAGCAGAAGGAGGCAGCGCACCAGGGGCTTGGTGACAGGGGCGCTACAAAGACGCAAAAAATATGGATTTAGCAAAGAGGTTTCTCGAGCGAGATCACAGTACAATACGCGTCTTGAAGCAGCAGTTCTCTGACAACAAACCCCCGCCTTCCGTGTGGAGGGGGCTCCGGCTCCTCACCCAACCACCCAAGCTCTGAGCCCCCCCTGCTGCAGACAATCGAAAACTGGCTGAGCAACTTAACACCTTCTACTCCAGGTTTTTGATGTGACCACCCCTTCCCCCACGGTGGCCACCTCATTGCCAACCCAAACCTGGTCACCCCCACCCTCCCCACCACCCTCTCAGTTCAGGAACAGGATGTTCACAGGCTATTTCGGAAATCCAAACCCCCGAAAAGCTGCTGGGACCAGACGGCGTCTCTGCCGGCTACATTAAGACATTGCGCAGGAGAGTTAACCCCCCTCACAAGACATTCTTTAACACCTCCCTGGGTCATGCCATGTCCCAGCCTGCTTCAAGTCTGCCATCATTGTTCCCTGTCCCCAAGAAGCCCCGGATCACTGGACTTAATGACTACAGGCCTGTGGCGCTGAGCGTCTGTAGTCATGAAGTCATTTGAACGCCTGTCCTGCCCATCTCATAAGTCCTTCACCTCCTTCCCTGCTGGACCCCCTGCAGTTCGCCTACAGACGCCAACAGGTCTGGTTTAACGGACCACCATCAACCTGGGCACTCCACTTCATCCTGCAGCATCTGGACTCCCCGGGAACCTACGCCAGGATCCTGTTCGTGGACTTCAGCTCTTGCTTTCAACACCATCCTCCCTGCTCTGCTCCAGGACAAGCTCTCCCAGCTCAAGTGGGCCTGACTCCACCTGCAGGTGGATGATCACTGACTTCCTGACGGATCGGAGGCAGTGCTGTGGTTTTGCTGTAAAAAACTGTGAGAAAGAAAGACAGAATGTCTTTCAGACTACCTGCGGTGTCATTGACTAATCAAGCACCGGGAGCTCCTTCAGGGCTGTGTGAGGTGTACTTTCGCCGCTGCCTCTTCTCCTGTGTACACAAACTGCTGCAGCGCTCCAGCCACGGACTCCGGTGTTAAACATCTCTCCATCAGTTTGCGGACGACACCACCCCTCATCGGGCTTCATTCTCGGACACCAGGCGGGATGAGTCTTTGGTCTCGCACAGGTGTACGGTTTAGAATGGGTGTAGTGATGAACGGCAAGAGACAGCCCGCGGTCTGGGACTTCCAGCAGGCTTGTGTCCTGATTCGGGGGTTGGACGATTTCCGAAAATAGCCTTTGAACATCCTGTTTCCCTTGAGTAACTGCGAGCAGTGGTGGGAACGTTAACAATCTGGAGTCAAGCGACCCATTAAGACATGGAAGATGATCGTGGACTTCAGGAAGGCACAGCGCCCCGCTCAGGCCCGCCCCTCATCATTGACAGGGGACTCGTCCCCCATCGTGAACCCAACCGTGAACTTCCTGTTCCGCTTCCGGGCACAACCTAGTCACGGCAGGACCATCAAGTGGGAGCCCCGCCATCTAGGCTCCCTCGATCGGCCACGCACGAGGTGGGGGAAGGCCCCAGCACGAGGCAGGTGTACTTGTCTGCGGCAGCTGAGGAAAGGTCTCAGCTGCCAGTGGCAGATGATGCGGTGCACACAAATCACAAGATTATTCAAACTGAGACATACAACGCGACGCTAGAATATTATCAGGATTGTGGTAGTACCCAGTGTCCTACAAAACCTCTCGCTTCTGCGTTTCTTCAAGTTGCTTTCAGCCATCCTTAACTACCTACACTTTGTCGATTGTCTGTGGCCGGCATGCCTACCGTGAGAGGCCACCGCGAGCCAGGGCACACAACAGCAGACGAAACTACACACGCATTGTAGCTGTCGATAGACAATCTTCTATTTACGTACACTGCCTGGTGAGGAAAGGGTGATCGGGCGTGCCAGACATCATCGTACATCTCGGCTGCTAGGGAGCCTGTTGTACGTAATCCTCCGAGGCTCTCCCCCTATCAACTGGGAGGAGCTAGAGTCCTACGCCTGGCAAATAGGTCCCTGGGGAAACAAGCCTCCCCCTTAAGATGCCAGACTGGACCAAAGAAGACAGGAAAATGTACTAGGAGAGCAGGACAGGTTTTTTTAGTTGTTTATCGGTGGTACAGCAGCATCAATTCTATTGTGTTGCTTGGTGTTTAGGTTTTGTTTTTATGTATAAGTTTGGTTTCTTAATAGTTTGAGGGTTTGGGTTTGTGTTTGGAGGTTTAGGAGCTTTTTATAAATGCTAAGGGTAATAGTGCCACCTCTGTTTAGCCGCAAGTACGTTTTACCCCCATTAGGCAAAAACGATAACATTCTCCTCATTTAATGCAGTCTATGTTCTGCGGTTGGAGAAGAAGTGCCTCTGACCTTCGCGGAATTTTGGTCAATGGCACCTTTAGCATGTGACGTTTAAATATTTCGCTTTAAGTTAAAAAAAAAAAAAAATAGCACTCCAAACCACTTCAGTGCTTAACCATACAGTGCCACAAAGGGCTAGTCGTATTTTAGTGATAACCACAGATCTGAGCTTATAATAAATAGATACTTCATTTTTCAGACTCGGGCAAGAAAAAAACATAGTACTGTTCTGGAATGTAATCTGGACATACAGTAAAATAAACCAATTTAGACCTAGATGAGTCGATAGCCATGCATTCTAAAATGTACACAATCCTTCGCCGATCGAGGCTTCCCTACCTCGCCTCTGTCTCCCCATGGTCAGCCTGTTATACTGCCTCTGGCATGGTCGTGGAATGTTTCGCCCAGTACTGAATTTAATCTAAATTACAGGCGAGGCGTGAGCCTGGGCCATTATAGTTGACGGAAAATATAATGGTGATAACCTGCATACCCATCTCGTGACCAAGGCTATTAGTATACCTCACACTTCGGCCCACTTTCCTCTAACCGCTGATCGACAGCCTCTACTTATGTTTCATGCCTATTCCCTATTCTGCTCCGCGAAGTATCAAACACAGTCTTTCCCGCCCACTTGGTCATCTTAGCAATGAGTTAGGTGTGATGAGTGAAAGGTGGCGTCTTTACCCAGATTGCATTGAAGTTATGACATTTTTCAGAAGATAGAAGATTACTTGTTCTAATGTAGGCTCATGCTAAAACTAACACTTTCATACCCAAAATCCTGACACCTTGACTCATGAACACTGTATGTGAACTTAAACTGCATGAAATATATTCAAGTATTTCCAAACGCCATACTGCTCATCGGATGCCGTATCCTAGGCTTAACTCCTACCTCGCGTCACCCCTCACCCACCC
>BJKM01000781.1:0-48989 GCA_015082035.1 Chaenogobius annularis
GTACTTCACATGTAGAAGACATTCAGCTGTGAAGATCTGAAGTTTTTATTTCAACTTATCAACACATTTAGAGGTTTGACAAGCAGCAACTTCCACAAACATCAGCCTGAAACTGTATCACTGGAGGAACTGTCCAACTTTACATTTGAGCTAGCGCTGGGCGAGCGTTACATTCATCTTTATTCTCCTAATCTTACAGGCGAATATGATAATACATTATTAACATGTCGGTGTAATCCCTCATTCGTCCAGGAGGGTTCCATTGTAGAAAAAGATTCAGTTGTTTCATCTGGACTCAGTTTTAGAAAAAACAACGTTAGTTTTTTCTAAAACTGAGTCCAGATGAAACAACTGAATCTTTTTCTACAATAATACATTATTATTATCACAGATTTATGGTAGCGTCTTCTTTATCCTGAGCATTTCGCCCGAGTACTCGCCTGTTGCCATGAGTTGGATTTGGAAGCATATTGTCCTGCTCCGGCCGTCTGTTTGTGCCAAAGTTGGCGGCATCTGTAGTCAAGGGGTAAATGCAAAAGAATTATTGCTCATGTTTGGTTTCTTGTGACATTTCACTGTCGTTTCTTTGGATGATTCTGTACACAGCGCCTCTAGAGGCGAGGGGGGGTACGTCATTATAATGTTAGTTGGCGCGATAAGTGCATTGTGAGTGCTAACGACGCCAGCTACAAGAATTATGTGTTGTAATTTTGGTCCCCAATCGGACCGAGTCTACTCGATCTAGACTTTATATAACACACCACAGACAAGTCTGCTTTAGTCAAGTAAAGTCTTCTGGATGTGGACTTTATATTATACATTAATAAGGACAATAGGTATATATTTATTTTGTAAGAAATATTTAATAATTTCAAGAAATAAAAGTGAACATTTTCAAGTCCAAATGAATAAACTATAACTGTCTGAGAAACATTTGTATCCTTATTTTTAGCGCTCTTTGAACAAATCTGATCAACACTTGGGCTGAACAAATGTCAGACATAAATGTGAAATACTTTAGTAACATCACACTCACGATCAAGTCGACACTTTCAACACTGATCAATTCAATCAATATTCAAACAGATCAATAAAGGAAATGAAAAGTGCCGCACTCTAAAACACTTGACATTTGTCCAGTTTTTAGAAAGACGAGTCAGCTCTGTGGCTCTGACGGGGCGCCACCTGCTGGTGCTGAAGTGTCATCGCTGCTTCTTTCTTTGCTTGCGTTGGTTCAGTCAGAGACCATCTGCTCGACTGCGGTGGTCTTCACTGCTTCCACTTCAGCTTCCTGGAGGTCCTCGGTTCTAAACCATGTTTGGGACGTTGTCAGTGGAGTCGTCACTATATTTGTCACTCAAATATGCAGTGAGTGTCTTCTTGAGGTGCTTTGTGAGCTCGGGGGTCCTCATCTGGTTTGAACTGCTCTTCATTGAAAAGCTGCAGGTTTGATGTCAGAAACACTCACGTACTGCCCACCAGATAGTTTTATGTTGCCCCTTTACTGTTCCTCCCCTCGAGTTGAACTCAAGGTTCCAAGTGGTTCTTGTTTCATCACAGACATTTCTGATTGGACAGGAGGAGTCTTCAACACGTCTCACAAACCATGCGTCACACATGTCGACACACGCCAGAACTACAAAGACAGACAAACTTAAATGAACAGTCTTAATAACACGTCTTTAAACGTGACAAAACAGTGGAAGACCACCTCAGGTGGTCCTCAGGACTCAAAGGGAATCAAAGACTTTTGTGGTCCGACGCCACGGAGCAAACCCCTCGTGAGGCTCTTCAGTGAGGCAGTGCACAAGAACACATTCCCCCACGCAACATTAAAGCGGAACAAAAGAGAAGGTTCCCCTCCAACGTGTGGTTCCACAGAATATAAAACAAAGGAACAGGAACTCAACAAAAATAATGACTGATTTAACACCTTCTGCTTAAAATGTTCCTCTAATGAATGTGTTTTTAAACTGAATATTGCAACTGTAAAAGTGAATGTATGAGAGATGTCGAGCAGCTACATTTACGTCCAAACAAGTTCCTCTGTTTGCAGACATTGTTCAATGACAAGAAAACTTGTTCTGGTTCTTATTCAACACTTTAGTCTTTAGTCGGCTGGACCATGTTAAAGAACGACAGGAAAAAGGTCTAGAACATTCTGGGGGAGACCCC
This sequence comes from Chaenogobius annularis, assembly GCA_015082035.1. NCBI lineage: Eukaryota > Metazoa > Chordata > Actinopteri > Gobiiformes > Gobiidae > Chaenogobius > Chaenogobius annularis. The sequence continues at coordinate 2,176 of BJKM01000781.1, forward strand.
CAGACCCCCAGACCCCCGGACCCTCCTGTTGAATCATTTAAACTGCTGATGTGGCTGTAGACCCTCAGACCCCCACAAACACATTTGGAACAACATCTCTGTGCGGTGTGTTATTTATACAGGAAGTAGAGATGATGTCAGCGGAATACCAAGTTGCATTGTGGGATTTGAGCCGTCAGTATTTGAGCTTGTGAGGCTGTGACCCCTGACCCCGACACTGACCCTGACCCTAACACTGATCCTGGCGTTTTGATGAAGCCCATTCTGATGTTGTGGCGAGGGGCCCCTGAACACATGAACAGCAGACGGGAGAAACCATGTCTTCAAAGTTGCGTTTTTGGTGGCAGTGAGAGGAGGCTGTTGCCGCGGTTACTCCTGTATGTTTGAGTATCGGATCAGAACCTGTGACTAGATGGGCTCCATACAAGTGGATGGTCCTCATCAGGTGGTCCTCAGTCCTCAGGTGGTCCTCATGGTCCTCAGGTGGTCCTCAGGTGGTCCTCAGGTGGTCCTCAGGTGGTCCTCTGGTGGTCTCTCTGTGGTCCTCTGGTGGTCCTCTGGTGGTCCTCAGGGGGTCCTCAGGTGGTCCCAGTGGTGGTCTCTCAGGTGGTCCTCAGGTGGTCCTCAGGTGGTCCTCTGGTGGTCCTCTGGTGGTCCTCTGGTGGTCCTCTGGTGGTCCTCTGGTGGTCCTCATGGTGGTGGTCCTGGTCAGGTGGTCCTCAGGTGGTGGTCCTCTGTGGGGTGGTCCTCTGGTGGTCCTCAGGTGGTCTCTGGTGGTCAGGTGGTCCTCTGGTGGTCCTCAGGTGGTCCTCAGGTGGTCCTCAGGTGGTCCTCAGGTGGTCCTCAGGTGGTCCTCAGGTGGTCCTGGTGGTCCTCTGGTGGTCTCTGGTGGTCCTCTGGTCCTCTGGTGGTCCTCAGGTGGTCCTGGGGCTTGTGGTCCTCTGGTGGGGTGGTGGTCCTCTGGTGGTCCTCTGGTGGTCTCTGGTCCTCAGGTGGTCCTCAGGTGGTCCTCAGGTGGTCCTCTGGTGGTCCTCTGGTGGTCCTCAGGTGGTCCTCAGGTGGTCCTCTGGTGGTCCTGGTGGTCCTCTTGGTGGTCCTCGTGGTCCTCTGGTGGTCCTCAGGTCCTCAGGTGGTCCTCTGGTGGTCTCTCTGGTGGTCCTCTGGTGGTCCTCTGGTGGTCCTCAGGTGGTCCTCTGGTGTCCTCTGGTGGTCCTCAGGTGGGTCTCAGGTGGTCTCTGGTGGTCCTCTGGTCTGGTCTCAGGTGGTCCTCAGGTGGTCCTCAAGCAGAAACACTGAGGAGGTGTGAGTACAATGTGCCTGGTTACCATCGGGTCACATGATCCATCCTCTCTTCTCTCTTCTCCTCAAAAGGACACGTTTATTACTGTTGATCGTGTTTTTAGGACTGAATGATGAAAATATGTTTTCAAGTCAATTCAAGCTGAAAATAAAGAAGAAATAAAGAAGTACGAGACACTTTTGAACATGGCTGATTTCACCACTAGATGGCGCACTCATGTAAGAAATGTGTTTGACTTGTTTCTTGCCTTGTTTTGTTCGTGTTCATCCTTTCTACGAATAATAATGGATTCATATTACACAGAGATCTGGACGTGTCTCTTCAGTCATGGTTTAATATGACGCGCAGTCACACGTTTGGACCTTTGACCTTTGGACACAAAGACACACATAAACACTGAGATGTTTGTGTTTGAGACAGAATGAGGCTGCGTTTGACATCGGAACGGTTCGAACTCAAGATATATTAATCTATCATTTCAGAGGAATGAAAAGGTCCAAACAGCTTTAGGGCTTCATCAAGAAACAGTGAAGAATCACACTAATATCCCTAATGACCCTTTGTAATGATCCAAGATGATCTGATCACTTTTCCTTTAGAAAGGACCTTCAGGACCAGCCATGTTCAGCAGGGTTTTCTGATTTCTTCTTTCTTTTGAGTTTGATTTGACATAAAAACAGTCCCAAAGCCGGACTTTCAGTGATGGATTTATGCAGGTCAAATTAGATCTTGTCATTTCACACTTCATGTTTCTAAATGAGAATGGATGTGACTAAATGGTCCTGTTGGTCCAAGTCTTGGACTAAATGTGTGTTTTGAGCGGCTCCAAAGCAGAATGTGTCAGGTCTGCCTCAGGAACATCATCACATTCACAGGTGAAGAAAGCTCAGTTTAGGTCTTCCACTCATGTTTGAGTCACACATATAGAAATGCATAAATCCATCCATGTGTGTGTCACAGTGAGAGTTCTGCTCTGGAGCTGTGGACCAGTTTTAAAGCACTATTCTGCAACATTCATATTTCAACTGGAAGAATGGAATGAAACTGGAGCCAAATCCAGCTTTGTGTTCTTCATGTTTTAGAAAGGCTCAAGATCAGACTGAACTAAGGGTCAAAACATGAACCAGAAGAAGATCGGATCGGTATCGGATCGATATCGGATCGGTATCGGATCGGTCTGGTAAAGAACACACTTTAAAGATCAGTATTGGATCTGGAGCCACACAAACTGAATGTGGACGTCCCAATGAAAAACCCTGATGAGGTTTTGATCCAAACTCAACATTTTGAAGCCTGATCACACATGAGCTGAGCCTCCAACGACCTCATGATCATTTATTGACCTTTCAGAAGAAACAGGACTTTCACACTTCATATTTACTCTCACTGACCTGAATCATCACATTTGAAATGTGACTTTGTGTTTCAGATTACTGTGACTTCACTCTGGATCCAAACACGGCACATGAAGAACTCCAACTGTCTGAGGACAATCGGACTGTGAGATTATCTGGGACACAACGAGTTCCAGATCATGAGGACAGATTCACAGACTGGCCTCAGGTCCTGGCCTCCTCCGGCCTGAGGGGGCGCTGTTACTGGGAGGTGGAGTGCAGGGGGTCGTTGATGTAGCAGTGAGTTACAGAGGAATCAGACGAAGAGGAAAGAGTGATGAGTGTGTGTTTGGACACAATGATCAGTCCTGGAGTCTGAGGGTCTGGAGAGGAGAATACTCTTTTAGACACAATGAGGAAGAAAGACCTGTGTTTACCCCAGGTTTGAAGAGAGTTAAGATGGCATATTCTAGGTCATTAAAACCCACCCCTCTCCAGAGTGGGCGTGTTCCTGGACTCTGAGGCTGGAGCTCTGTCCTTCTATGAGGTCCTCTCTGATGGAGAACTGTCCCACCTCCACACCTTCAGCTCCTCCTTCACTGAGCCTCTGTTTCCTGGGTTTGGACTGTGGGGGTCTCTCAGTTCAGTGTCTCTGGTGAAGCCGAGGACACAGCGCCCCCTGGAGGACTGACACTTCACTTTGAGCTGGTCTTCACGTGGTCCTGAGTCTGGTCTGACCCCAAACATAAACACATTTAGAAAAAACATTTGACTTCAAAGAGCATTTTCTTCTTCTTCTTCTTTTGTCGAGCTGCGACGAAGATTATTTTAGTCGTCGACGAATCAAACAATTATTTCTGTTTTACATTTTGAAACAAATAAAGCTTCATCACATTTATGATTAAAGTTGTATTGAGGGTGGGCGTGGGACACAGGCTCTTCCTCTTCCTGGGCGACTGGCGTACACAGACAGGGGGCGCACACAGGACACAGGCGCCTTCCCCACAGGGGGCGCTCTTCTCACAGACACTTCTTTTTTGCTTCTCACAAACACACAGCTTACAGGACACATCCTTAGAAACAGGGGCGCTCTTCCTCACACAGACACGGTCTTTCACAAAGAAACATGGGGAGCTCTTCCTCACAGAGCAGGGGGCGCTTCTTTCACACAACTGCACCTCTCAACACATTTCATTCACAGAGACACAGGGATCTCCTCACACAGACAAGGGGCGCTCTTCCCCACAGACACAGGGGCGCTCTTTCTCACTAAACACAGGGAAAAGCTCTTCCTCAAGAGACAGGGGCATTCCTCGAAGAGACACAGGGGGCGCTCTTCCTCAAAGAGACACAGGGGGCGATCTTCCTACACGACACAGGGGCACTCCTCCTCACACAGACACAGGGGGCGCTCTTTCACACAGGGGGCGTTCTTCCTCCAAAAACGGCGCTCTTTCCTCAACAGACACAGGCGGTGCTCTTCCTCGCTCTTCCTCACAGACACAGGGGGAACTCTTTCACACAGACACATCCACAGGACACAGGGCGCTCTCACTCACAGATACGGGGGGGCTCTTCCTCAGACACATACACAGGGGGCGCTCTCACTCACAAACAGGGAGTGCTCTTCCTCAACAGACACAGGGGGCGCTTTCCTGACACAGGGGGCAAATCCCACTCTGCATCCTCATACAGGGGGCGCTCTTCCCCACAAACAACGGGGCGCTTCACCACACACAAGAGACACAGGGGGGGCTCTCCCACACAGACACAGGGGCGCTCTTCCTCACAGAGACACAGGGGGCAGCTCTTCACACTCACAACAAGACACAAGAGGGCGCTCTTCTCACAGAGACACAGGGGGCACTCTTCCTCACACAAACACGGGGGCGCTCTCCCTCACACAGACACAGGGGCGCTCTTCCTCCTCACAGGGGGGCGCTCTTCCTCACACACACAGGGCGCTTCCTCACACACAGGGGCGCTCTCCTCACAGACACCAGGGCGCTCTTCTCACACAGACACAGGGGCGCTCTTCCTCAACAGACACAGGGGGCGCTCTTCCTCACACAGACACAGGGGCGCCCTTCCTCACAGACCACAGGGGGCCCTTCGTCACACAGACACAGGGGGCGCTCTTCCTTCACACAGACACGGGGGCGCTTTCCTCACAGACACAGGGGGAGCTCTTCCTCACACAGACAGGGGGCGCTCTTCCCTACAGACACAGGGGGCGCTTCTTCCTCACACAGACACAGGGGGCGGTCTTCCTCACAGACACAGGGGGCGCTCTTCCTCACACAGACACAGGGAGTTCTCTTCCTCACACAGACACAGGGGGCGCTCTTCCTCACAACAGACACAGGGGGCGCTCTTCTCACAGACAGACACAGGGGGCGCTCTTCCTCACATAGACACAGGGGCGTTCTCTTCCTCACAGACACAGGGGCGCTCTTCCTCACAAAACACAGGGGGCGCTCTTCCTCACATAGACACAGGGGGTTTCTCTTCCTCACACACACTGGGGGCGCTCTCTCTACAGACAAAGGGGCGCTCTTCTCAAGCACAGACACAGGGGGCGCTCTTCCTCACAAGACACAGGGGGCGCTCTTTCCTCACACAGTAACAAGGGGGCGCTCTTACTCACAGACACAGGGGGACGCTCTTCCTCACACAGACACAGGGGCTGGCTCTTCCACACCACAGACAGGAGGCGCTTCACTCACAGACACAGGGGGCGCTCTCCTACACACAGACACAGGGGGCGCGCTTCCTCACACAAACACAGAGGGCGCTCTCCCTCACACAGACTCACCACAGACACACATCACACAGAGGACACAGGCGCTCTCCCTCACACAGGGCAAAGGGCGGGCTCTACACAGACACAGGGGGGGTACCACGAGCACAAGGGGCGCCTTCCTCAAAGAGACCGGGGGCACTCTTGCACTCTTCCTCACACAAACACAGGGGCGCCGCTCTCCACACATGGGGCGCTCTTCCTCACACAAACACAGAGGGCACTCTCCCTCACCTCAGACACAGACACACAGACACAGGGGCGCTCTTCCTCACACAGACACAGGGAGCGCTCTTCCTCACACAGACACAGGGGGCGCTCTTCCTCACAGACACGGGGCGCTCTTCCTCACAGACACAGGGGCGCTCTTCCTCACACACACAGGGGCGCTCTTCCTCACACAGACACAGGGGGCGCTCTTCCTCACACAGACACAGGGCGCTCTTCCTCACAGACACAGGGGCGCTCTTCCTCACACAGACACAGGGGCGCTCTTCCTCACACAGACACAGGGGGCGCTCTTCCTCATAGACACAGGGGCGCTCTCCTCACACAGAACAGGCGCTCTTCCTCACAGACACAGGGGCGCTCCTCCTCACAACACAGGGCGCTCTTCCTCACATAGACACAGGGACACAGGGGCGCTCTACCTCATACAGACAAAGGGGCCTTCTCACACACACGGGGCCTCTTCCTCAACAGCACAGGGGGCGCTCTCTCTACAGAGGGGGCGCTGAACCACAGACACAGGGGCGCTCTCTTCTCACAGACACAGGGGGCGCTCTTCCTCACACAGACACAGGGGGCGCGCTCTTCCTCACACAGACACAGGGGCGCTCTTCCTCACAGACACAGGGGGCGCTTTTCCTCTTCCTCACACAGACACAGGGGCGCTCTCCTCACAGACACAGGGGCGCTCTTCCTGCTCTTCCTCACAAGACACAGGGGTCTTCCTCACACAGACACAGGGCAGCTTTCCTCACAAAACACAGGGGCGCTCTTCCTCACACAGACACAGGGGCACTCTCACTCACAGACACAGGGCGCTCTCCTCACACACACAGGGGGCGCTCTTCTCACACAAGACACAGGGGGCGCGCTTCCTCACACAGACACAGGGGGCGCTCTTCCTCACACACAAACACAGGGGGGACACAGGGCGCTCTCCACACACACAGACACAGGGGGGCGCTCTTCACTCACAGACACAGGGGCGCTCTTCCTCACAAAACACAGGGGCGCTTTCCTCACAAGACACAGGGGCGCTCTCACTCACACAGACACAGGGGGCGCTCTTCCTCACACAGACACACACCACAGGGGGCGCTCTTCCTCACACAGACACACTCACAAAACACAGGGGGCGCTCTTCCTCACAGACACAGGGGGCCTCTTCCTCACACAGTAACAGGGGCCTCTTACACACAGACACAGGGGGCGCTCTTCCTCACAAAACACAGGCGCTCTTCCTCACAGACACAGGGGCGCTCTTCCTCACACAGTAACAGGGGGCGCGCTTCCTCACACGACACAGGGGGTCCACTCACAGACACAGGGGCGCTCTTCCTCACACAGTAACAGGGGGCGCTCTTCCTCACAGCACACAGGGGCGCTCTTCCTCACAACAACACAGGGGGCGCTCTTCCTCACACAGACACAGGGGTGCTCTTCCTAACAGACACAGAACCAAGCGTCACATGATCGTAGTGAGTACAGGGATGTGGGCGGGGCAAGGGGGCAGGTGAAAACAGGATTAAAGTGGATTTGAAAGACGTTTGCTCTTGTATTTTACACCATGTGATTATCCAATAGGAGTTTAGGACAAACACAGGGTTTTTATTGGACAAACACTCACAGAAATGTTACACACTTTTTCATTTGATCCGTGACACGCAAAAGTTCAACAGTTCAGAGACAAATGTGAAGCTGGAAAAGAACATTTCAGGTGGAAAAACTCCAAATTGTGTCTCATTTTGGTCCCAGAGAGTTCAAAGGTCAAAGACAGCGTTTAGGTCCGAGACGCAACGTTCCATCATTTCCTCCACAAACAACGGAACGCCACATCTTATTCTCACTTGTAGTTTAAGTAGTTTTAGTTTTGGACGAGTTTGTCAGTTTAAAGGCCCATTTCAGTCTTTGTGTCGATTCTCCCTGAACACGTTTGAAGAATGAACTTTGAACTTTGAACACAAATCAACCTGGTTTATATCATATTTAGGGGCGGGGCTTTTCTCTGGTTTGGATCAGCCGGAGTGGAAAGTGTGAAATTGTCCATCGTTGGTGTTCAGCCTGAGTTTATCTCCACAGTCTGGGCCACTTCCTGAACCACGAGTAGCTCCGCCTCTTCCTGTTCTCCTCTCGGTTTGTGTTCGACTCCTCAGAGCTTTGGCACGGTTGTCCTCCCGTTTGTCGGCCGTGCTGAGGTCCCGCCTCTGCCCCGGTCTCGTCCAATCACTGCAGAGCCTGGTGTGCAAAACACAACCTGGTTTAGACCTGGAGCAGAGGTTTATATTTGACAGAGAAGAGCAGAGTGTCTGGATAGTCCTGGTCCAGTCTCACGTTTGGGGCACAGGGGGCAGCAGTGCTCACGTTTGGGCACAGGGGGCAGCAGGACTCACGTTTGGGGCACAGGGGCAGCAGTGAGCCTGGAGTCCCTGTGTGCAGAGCCTCGTGGGCCCTCAGAGTGTGAGCGTCTCGGAGTTCAGGATTTTGCCCGCAGCAGCTGCAGAGGAATAGCAGTACCGATAGACCGGAGTGCACCTGCGGAGTTGGTGGCGCTGCAGCTCCTTCCACTGGCCGAAGCTCCGACCCCACAGTGTGTGCACGTTAAAGGGCCGCTCCCCACTCTGAGCGGAGTTAGCGCACGTGAGCCACCAGGTTAGACCTTAAGACCCAGACCAGAGTTAGACCCGGAGTTAGACCCAGAGTTAGACCCAGAGTTAGACCGGAGTTGACCGGTGTGAAGTATAGACCGGAGTTTAGACCGGAGTTAACCGGAGACCGGAGTTAGACCGGGAGTTAGACGGAGTTAGACCGGAGACCGGAGTTAGACCGGAGTTAGACCGAGTAGACCCGGAGTAGACCGGAGTTAACCGGAGTTAGACCGGAGTTAGACCGGAGTTAGACCGGAGTTAGACCGGAGTTAGAGTTAGACCGGAGTTAGATCTGGCTGAGTTAGACCGGAGTTAGACCGGAGTTAGACGGGTTAGACGGAGTTAGACCCGGAGTTAGACGGAGTTAGACCGAGTTAGACCGGAGTTAGTTAGACCGGAGTTAGACCGGAGTTAGACCGGAGTTAGACCGGAGTTAGACCGGAGGCCGGCGTGCGAAGCCTCGTCCACAGTCCGGACACTGGTACGGTCTGAGTCCAGAGTGCAGGACCAGGTGCTCCTTCAGGTCCCGCTTTAGACCATAGGCCTTTGGACAGAGTGGACACGGGAAGGGCCGCGCCCCCTGGTGGAGCAAACTGAGGAACAACAAACACAGTCATGGTCTAGTCCAGATCTAATCCTGGTCTATCCTGGTCTAGGTCCTGGTCTAGTCCTGGTCTAGTCCGGATTGAGTACCTGGTCTAGTCCTGAGTCTAGTCCTGGGTTAGTCGCTTGTCTGTCCTGGTAGTACCTGGTGGCCCTGTAGCTCTCTCTGGAGCAGTATCTTCTCTCACACTTGTCGCAGGTGAAAGGTTTCTCGTTGCCGTGGTAACCTCGTGTTTCTTTAAGTGGCTCTTCTGGAAAAACCTCCTGCCACACGTTGGACAGATGTGACGTCGCTCCCGCCCACATGTCGTCCCCACGGTAACGGCCGTCACCCGTCGTCTCCGGTGTGGTAACGGGCCTCACCCGTCGTCTCCATGGTGACAGCCTGATTTAGGGAACTGTGTGGAGACTGTAGTAATTGTCTGCTTTATATCATTTATTTCTATATCACTGTGTTGTTAATGAACTTTAAGTACCAGAAATGACCCCGACTGGCTACAAACCCCCAAAGTGCAGGACAGGACCCCCAGACCCCCTCTTTTGGCCGCCCGTGCGCCAAAGTCCTGGAGGCGCCACTGCAGGACCGGTCCATAACCGGGTCTCACGCTCCGAAGGATCCAGCCGACGTCTTGCTCTTCCGAGCCGCTCCGTCACCTAGCAACCAAGACCCTCTCACCGCTTATGCTAACACCCCGTACACACATGGACGTAATAAAAAGAGCAGCAAGGTCAAATATTCTGACTGAGCCCAAGAGGTTAAAGTTCATTGTGGTTTCTCAATGTGTTGTTCGAGGGTGGTTGAGGGGAGCAGAAGAGGGGAAACTGGCTGATACGAGAGCTTCTGTCTTTCAGAAGATGTTTCTTCACAGAAACATCAACACAGACACACGCCCACATGGCCTGCGAGCTCCTCGGTGCCAGAAATGGAGTTCTCCCGAATCTCAGTTTGCATGAGTCTTGAATAGCAGCTGAAGCCAAACTTGTTTACACAAAAGGCAGATCTTTCTTTGGCCCCTGCCCTTTGACCTCTTCCCAAACGCTGACCAGACCTTTAGGCCACAGCCCCCCAGTAAACCAATAAACAGCAAAACAGGTTTGTTTCCTTGGCCCCCTTTCTTATTTAAGTGACAAACAAAATAAGTTTGTCTCGAACAGATATATATATATTTATATATATATATATAAAGCTGGGGCCTGGGAGCTGATGAGGGTTCTTCAGTATCTTTGCTGTTCCTGTTTGCACTTCCTTTTCTGGACTGAGATGTCTGATGTTTTTTCCAGGGGGATCTGTTTGTAGCCACTCCTCCAGTGTTTTATAGCCCCTCCTCCAGTTTGGGGGTCACTGCCCTGATAGTGCTCAGATGACCACGGGCACCACTTCGGCCTTCACCCTTCCACGCCTTCTCCAGCTCCCTCTCTGAGGCCCTTGGGTGTTTCTCCAGTTTCTCGTGTTCCTTTTCCTGATGTTGCCATCACTTGGTGTTGCCATGTCAATCTCGCGACGCATGATATATGATATTATATATATATATATATATATATAATATATATATATATATAATATATATATATATATGTATATATATAATATATATAATATATATATATATATATAAGGGATCACAGAGCAGTAGGCGGGGTCACCGAGCAGGGGGAGGGTTTGGATACATGAAACTGAACCAGGTCTTGATGAGATAACCAGAACTAACCATCCTGACAAACCAGAAACTAAACCAGGTCTGATGGACCAGACTAAAACCAGAACCAAACCCAGAAGAGACAAAGTCTGAGACCAGACTAAACCAGAACCTAAACCAGGTCTAGACCAGACCACCGACTAAGACCAGACTAAACCAAACCAGGTCTGAGACCAGACTAAACCAGAACCAGAACCAACTAAACCAGTGAACCAGGTCTGAGACCAGACTAAACCAGAACTAAACCAGGTCTGAGACCAGAAACTGAAACCAGAACCAAACCAGGTCTAGCCAGACCAGAAACTAAACAGGCAGACCAACTAAACCAAGAACAGGTCTGACAAGCTATACCAGACTTAGAACCACTGAGAAACCAGAACCAAACCAGGTCTAGGACCAGACTAAACCAGAACTAAACCAGGTCTTGAGACCAGACTAAACCAGAACCAAACCAGGTCTAGGACCAGACTAAACCAGAACTAAACCAGGTCTGAGACCAGACTAAACCAGAACCAAACCAGTCTAAGGACCAGCTAAAACCAGAACCAAACCAGGTCTAGGACCAGACTAAACCAGAACTAAACCAGGCTCGCAATGACCACAGGTTAGACCAGACTAAACCAGAAACCAAACCAGGTCTAAGACCAGACTAAACCAGAACCAAACCAGAGTCTAAGACCAGACTAAACCAGAACTAAACCAGGTCTAGACCAGACTAAACCAGAACTAAACCAGGTCTAGGACCAGACTAAACCAGAACTAAAGCAGACGCTTCTGTTGTAACGACACTTCTTTCCAGTTGTTTATTATTAACCTGTGTAATTACCTCTGCAGCCCGTAGATGGTGCCAAAACTCAGTTTTTGCCGTGGGAAACAGCCGACTCTTTGTTTTCTTGTAGTTTTAGGGCTCGTTTGTGAAGCCGAGTCATAATCAGTGTTCGGCTTCAGACCACCGCAGTTTGGGCTGCAAGAACACAATTGCGTGATATTATTTTTGTAAAAAGAAAATAGATTGACAAAATCATCCAAAACAGAGTAGCAGATTATTAGATTTGATTATAAACCGTACCCTGTTGCGGCCTGTGGCTGCACACCTTCAATCACCTGGAGAAGCGTCTGAAAAAGTGCAAAATGTGTGAAACTTGAGCAATTACATGCTATTTTTCATCCAATATTTTAAAATATAAAGTGTCACCAAAATAAAATACTGTTTTGATTAATGTTGGTGTAATCCCTCATTCGTCCAGGAGTGTTCCATTGTAGAAAAATATTCAGTTGTTTCATCTGGACGGATGGAAGGATGAGCTGTGTAGACGTGTACGTTTACCACGGATTTAGTCATTTATAAATTTGAAATGTATTTTAATGCCTTTTATATCTGTAAAAGTGTAGAAAACCCCAACCAGGGACGGGAGTTGAAAATTAGCACTGGCTATAAACTTTGTGCGTTGCATCGGCGACAAGCTTTGTTTTGTAGCTATGTACGATTGCATTGTCCCTGTCAAATAAATACATAAATACATTTGTTCATATTGGTTAGGCTGATGCTCCATTTTACATCGGAAGTCCCATAAGTCAAAACATTATAGAAAAAGATTCAGTTGTTTCATCTGGACTCTGTTTTAGAAAAACAAAACGTTTTGACTCTCGTCCAAGAGTCATTCTCAATCAGAGAAACAAGTCTGAGAACTCAGGTTTATTTCCTACTCTGTGAAAGCCCTGCCCATAGGGCGGGACCCCTGATAATGGGTCATCGAAACCAAATGGGATGGGCCTATTGTTCACTGACTTTGGCTCCCTCTTTCCTGAGTACCTTTATTAGCATCCGAATGCCTAAGATGCACAGCGCTCTGGGGTCCTGAGCTCGCATGTCTTCTTCAGGACCCCAGAGCGCTGTGCATCTTCATCTCAAAGCCACAAACCACTCCATTGAAGAGAGTGAGAAGGTTCTGAGCAGGAGAAAAGATGGTTTGAAAGAGGAGTTAAGGAGGCAATCTTTGATAAAAAAGAGAATCCTTCCTTAAATCGTAATGGAGGTTTAAGATTCAACCTTCCAGTTGTTTATAATGGTCTGCTGAAACCATGGAGACGCCCTGGGCATTCTGATGCTACACCATTAATACTACCTTTGATCAGTACAACTCTGCCATCTTTATCTTTGTGTTCAAAACTCTGTTCAAAGTCTATTCTGCTGGAGATCAATATGGCCACGCCCCTCTTATGTTTGCCGCTGAATAAGTCATAGTAAAGTCTGTTATAACCAAGTCATATAAATGGGTTTCTTGTTGGTGTATACATTTTTTCCCCCCTTTTTCATCCTTGTCAATATCTTTGACTTAATTGGACTCAATATATTAACATTAAGATGAGCTATTTGTAATTCTTCAGAGCCCATTGTATTAACATGTTGAAATCTTTCTTGTCAATCTGCTTTTGTTACACAGTTCTCGGGTCGTACACAACACACAAACACAGGAACCACAACAACAGAGCACAACAGAACAAACAAAATGCATCACCTGGGCATTTACAAACCTAAAGTTGGAATACACGAATCATGTATTTCCGCCAGGGTCGCGTGGATCTTTCTGTCCACTGTCTTTATAATCTTGTTAGTGATCTCCCGTAAAGCCACCATAATCAATAGATTTCCATTTGACTCGGGGCTGGAGCACAATCCGGTTCTCAAGTGACATGGACGACCCACAATGCTAAGTTGCCACGTGTTCAACAAATCATCAACATCAGAACATGAGTTTCATCATGTCCATGAACTACTTTTACTTTTGTACTTGCTACTTTCCACCTCAGCACTTTGTGGATTGAAGGACCTTCTCATCTAGAACAGACTCCTTTCAGACCAACAGCCGGTTGTCACCTGGCCCTGCCCCTTCCACACATAACCCCGCCTCCTCCACACATATGTTTGGGTCCCCTGCGGTTTGGCAGGTTTGTCTTGGCTCCGCCCCTTCACTTATCTGCTTTAAACACCTGTGCAGGTGACACACAACCCACTGCTGCTCCAGCGACTGAGGCACGCCTGGCTTCTGCACACTCCAGGATAATTATATATGTGTTTAGATTTTTTATCTATACTTTCTGGAACTAAGGGGGTTGTTGTGCTTTATCCTTGTTGTAATTGTCATTTATCTATTGTAAAATTGTACCTATTATTAAACAGTATTTTTCTGCATAATTTTTTATAGTCAATGATAATTTTTGATTTTTATAAACACATTTTGGTGAGATGTCGTTCCTGCCAGAGACGCTGTGCTTACAGAAAGTGGCCCGGATGCCCTACCTCTCCCTCCGCACCGCGCCGCAGTGTCAGGTCACCTACGTCTGGATAAATCCATATGGGACCACTCCCAGAGCCAAGACCCGGATTCTGGACTCTGAGCCACAAAGCGTCCAAGGTCAGTCCAGTTCTGTCATTCAGCTGCAAAAAGGGTTCTGTGACTTAAGTTCTGAATATCAAGCTACATTTGAAAAATTTACATCTAAAGATCGATTCTCTCTGTTTCCTTTAAATCCTTCAAACAAATACGCAGAGATGGAACACAGCCATAAAACCTGTAAAGTGTCAATTTTCAAGTGTTCAGTTACATTTTGTAAACTGGTTAATGCAGAGTCATTCATTCCAGTATGTTCCGAATGTATCCCTCTATTGTTGGTGTTGTGGAAATGTCTCCAGGGGTCACCAACCTTTTTGAGGCTGAGGGCTACTTCATGGGCCCCGACTAGTATGGAGGGCACAGAACCCGTTTGCCACAAACTTCCTAAATAACAAAACTGCATGTATAACTAAGGTTATAATAATGAATATTTAAATAGTAGTAGTTATTAAAACACTGTGAAATGACTGCTCACATATCAATAATAATTATCCACAATTACCAGTAATTTACACAGCAATAATAATCAGAAAAACATGTTGTTTAAACTTGAAATACTTATTTATGTTTATTTGCTCAAACATTTGAAAGTCGGAGGAAACACCTGCTGTTTTTGTAACGCAAATCATCACTTCTAACATTTTTAAGTCAAGGAAACAACACTTTTTGACCTAAACAAGTTAATAAATGCTTTCTGATCCCTTTTTATATATATGTATATGTTGAAATATGAGTAGTGCTATTTTTGGTGCATGCCTCGCAGGCGCCATCAAGGGTTGCTCAGGGCGCATGTGCGCCCGCGGGCACAGCGTTGGTGACCCCTGCTCTAGACAGTGACAGAGAAATAAGGCAAAATAGAACAAAGTTGTTTTGCCGAAAAGGTGATCTTTATTTCCAGGCGTGTACAGCCAAAACAGAGTGGTCTCTCCCCCCCTGGTCTGATCCCAAACACAGAAATGTTACATCTTTATAATGGTAGAAAAACAGACTAAAACAGAATAAACCAAAACAAGACTAAACTAAAATCAGGCTAAATCAAATCCAGACTAAACCAAAAATACGATCCTGGATTTGGAGTCCAGATCCCGTCGCCCTAACTTGAGACTAGTGGGCATAGAAGGAGAAGAAGGAAAAGACACAGAATGCTTCTTGGAGAAGATCATTCCTGAGCTCCCTGTTGGCGCAGGAGTGGAATTCCCTCCCATCACAATCGAAAGAGCATCTAGAAGGCTGCAAGGGATAAAGGAGACCTCCAGTACAAAGGCAAGCCTGTATTATTTGCTCCAGATATTCCATACGAGGTTCGCCAACAACGGCAAAAGTTCCACCACATCTGTGAGGAGCTCAGGAAGACAAATATAAAAAAAAAATGAAGAGAAAGAATATACTTTATATATTCACAAGATACATGTGACGGAGCCAGTCCGTCAGAGGTTCTAGTCGGCGTTTGCACAAGTGCGGAGCCCGTTCATGCCCGCGCGCACAGACCAACACACACTCGTTCATTCCCCGCTTTCCCCCCCCTGTTTCATTCATTCGCACCACACGCATCATCCACATACGTCCCCGTACTCCTCTGACACTAATTCGCCAAGGGTGCACACTTGCGCGCGTTAGAATAATTCGTAATCATACACGCCAGCTCTTACCATGTTGATTTTAAGCCTCGCTCCTCCGATGCGGAGCGTTGGACCGAAACGAGCCAGTATTTCCTGGTATGTTAAATAGGCGCTGTTCGCGCCGTGTTTGCTCAGTGGGAGGGGCAAGTGACACATAAAGGGAGCCGCTTTTGGCCTGGGGGTGAGTCGGGCACCGGTTACAGTGCAGGTAACAGGGGTGCGAGAAAGAGAGAAAAGAGATTGGATAAATTAAAGTTAAAGCTGAACTTTACGTTTGAACCTGGTAATGCTGTATATATGTATTTTTGGACACTGCTCTTTTTTCACTGTAAATATTTTGGTCATTGTTGCACTTGGGGATTGGCACAATAAATAGCACCGGAGCACTTGGAAATTCGACTTCGCCTAATTTTTGAAGAGAGTCCCGCCACATTTGGTGTCAGAAGTGGGATGGCAAGTCGAAAGAAAGGTCCTCGCCAACCGAAGCGCACCAGTCTAAGGTCACAAGGCCGTGAGCGACAGCCAGAGGGGGCAGGAGCTCCAGATCCAGTATGGGAGACGGATGAGGATGAAGAGTGGGAGGAGAAACCAGGCCCATCATCTGAACCAGGTCAGGACATGGTGGCGCTGATGAGAACTTTTCTCGCAGGACAGCAGCGCCGGGAAGAAGGCTTGCTGGCCGAACTGCGGGGATTGAGAGCCTCTCTTCCTGCTGCTGTGGAGCGTGTGAGTCAATCTGCAGGCACTTCTCAGCCAGCTCCTAGAAGACCTCGTCCAGCGCCAACCCTGCCTGCACATCACAGGTCGCTTACCCCGACATCGATGACAACCAGCAGCCCAAGGATGGGACTGCCAACACCTGGTGGACAGAGGTCGGTGTTTCATGGAAGTCCCATGGAGATCAATGATGTTGCTGAGTCGCAGCGCCAAGCACCTGAACCTGAGGACAGACCAAGACCTGAATGGAGACATTACAGTGAGCCAAAAATACCACAATATCAGAGTGGTGAGGACATGGAAAATTATTTGCTACGTTTCGAGCGGATAGCTAGAACCTGGAGGTGGCCAGAAGACGAGTGGGCGTGTCGACTTGTACCCTTACTGACAGGGAAGGGACTAGAGGCCTACTCTGCTATGGATGAGGAGAGAGCCCACTGTTACGTGGACCTGAAGGCAGCCCTGCTGGCCAAATTCGACATTTCACCTGAAACTTACCGGCAGCAGTTTCGCGCCACCACTCTGCCACATGGTGAAAGCCCCACGGAGACCTATCACCGCCTCAGAGGACTTTATCGCCGCTGGATAAGACCAGATGAACGCTCCAGGGAGGAAATCGGAGAAGCGATCATCATGGAGCAGCTTCTGCGGGTGTTTCCCTTTGAAGTGAGGACCTGGGTGAAGGAACATGAGCCAGCCGACGGATTTACCGCTGCCAAGTTGGCCGTGCAGTATCTCAACGCTCGGAAAGGAGGACCTGCTGCCCGGTTAACCACAGCATCCCAGCGTGCACCAGCTCAATATTTTCCAAGACCTGCCAGACGTGAGACCAACCAAGACCTGTCAGGTACCATCAATTCTGCCCCAAACCAACAACGACCTGGTAAGGAGTTTATCTGCTTTTCCTGCCAACAGCCTGGGCACAAAGCCTCAGTTTGCCCAGTCCGTAAAGCTAAAGTTAGCGGAGCGTGCTATCCTCCAAGACCAGAGGGCGCTAGTGAGACTGACAGTGCAGTACAACGCTCTAAAAATGTACTAATTAATGGCCAAGAGGTTACTGCGTTGCTGGACACTGGTAATTTCACTTCCCTGATTAAACGTAGCTCAGTGCCAGTTAGCAGTATGGACTATGGCAAGACAGTGGACATTTTGTGTGTGCACGGGGACAGCCACCCCTATCCTACTGTGGAGGTTACCGTGACTGTTGCAGACCAACCCTACCTGGTGACTGTGGGAGTAGTAGAGAACTTACCTGTGGCTGCTATTCTCGGTTGGGACTTACCTTTTCTGATGGACCTGTTGTCAGGGAAAGTTGATTCTGGGGAGAATGATGACTGTGGTGGAAATTTGTCATGTCCTGTTCTCACCCGGGCACAAGTGAAAGCCAGCGTCCAACCTCTACCAGACTTGGACAGTAGTCTGTGTGAGGGTGGCACCAAAGGGTCAAGAAAATCCCGGCGTCAGCGACGGTTTGAAAAACAAATGTGGTCTGTAAATCCTGAAAATTCTGATTCTTTTGTGTGGGATGTGCCTGAAAATGTTTCTGTGTTGCAAAGCAATGATATCACTTTGAAATGTCTGTTTGCTCAGGTGGGGAAAGAAACCAAGGCTCGTCTGGGTCAAGAGAAGTTTATTATTGGCAATGGGTTGTTGTACATTGTTGCTAATGAGTGTAAACGTCTTGTTGTTCCCCTTAGCTGTAGGACCCTGGTCATGCATTTAGCACACACAGTTCCATGGTCAGGTCACCTCGGTCGTCACAAAACATTCCTACGCGTCAGTTCCAGATTTTTTTGGCCGTCCATGTATGCCGACATTCACAAATACTGTACAACATGTCCTGTGTGTCAGAAAACATGTCCTGTGCGCAAGTCTGACCGTGCCTTTTTGCAGCCTCTTCCAGTTATCTCCACTCCCTTCCGAAGGATTGCTATGGACATTGTGGGGCCCCTGGTGAAGAGCAGCAGAGGACATCAATACATCCTTGTCATTTCGGACTATGCCACCAGATTTCCAGAGGCTTTTCCGCTGAGAACCATCACTGCGCCTGCTGTCCTTCGAGCGCTTGTCCAACTGTTCTCCAGGGTTGGATTACCCGATGAGATTCTCACGGACCAAGGCACAAACTTCACGTCTCGTCTGATGCACCTCTTCCAGCAGCAACTTGGAATTACATCCATCAAAACCACCCCGTACCATCCACAAACTGATGGACTAGTTGAGAGGTTTAATCAAACGCTGAAGCGGATGCTCCAGAAGTTTGTGGATGATACCGGCAAAGACTGGGACTGCTGGCTACCCTTTGTTTTGTTTGCCTATCGAGAGGTCCCACAGGCGTCAACTGGATTTTCTCCATTTGAGCTGTTGTATGGCTGGGATGTTCAGGGGCCGTTGGACCTTCTCCGCAAACAATGGGAGGGCCCCCCAGCACTACAAAGTGACCGGAGCATTGTCAAGTTTGTACTTGAAATGAGGGAGAGACTGTCCAAGTACTTAGAGGAGGCAGAAAAGAACTTGCAAGGTGCTCAAAAAGCCCAGAAAGCCTGGTACGACCGCCAAGCCCGCAGTCGTGTGTTCCAACCTGGTCAGAAGGTGCTGCTTCTTCTGCCATCCTCCACCCATAAACTTTTGGCAAAATGGCAGGGCCCATACACTGTAACACGCAAGATGGGGCCAGTCACCTACGAAGTTCTACATCCGGAGAAAAAGAAGACTAAACAGACGTACCATGTCAACCTCCTAAAGCTGTGGAGAGAACGTCCAGTCCAAGCTCCAACAAAAGTCCTTTTGGTCAGGAAAGTGGATGAAGATGAGGACGGGGACGAGCCGGACATGGGACTGGAGGGACTGACCAACACTGCTGCCCCTTTGCTGCTTCATCTCCCTCCTGAGCAAGCCACAAATCTACACCAGATCTTCAAGGAAGTGTCCTCGCTGTTCCGTGCCAGTCCTGGAAGAACTACAGTCGTGGAACATGTCATCCGCCTGAAGAACGGTCGACCAATTCGACAGCGGCCTTATCGGGTTCCACAGCAGCTTGTTGGGAAGCTCCAAGAGGAGATCAAGGAAATGCTGAGACTGGGTGTAATTGAACCATCCAACTCTGAATGGAGCAGTCCTGTAGTGATTGTGTTCAAGAAAGACGGATCACTCAGGATATGCATCGACTTTCGGAAACTGAACTCTGTGTCAGAGTTTGACGCATACCCAATGCCAAGGATTGATGACCTGCTGGAGAAGATTGGTTCAGCCAAGTACATCACCACATTGGACCTTTGTAAAGGATACTGGCAAGTGCCCCTCGAGGAGTCCTCACGTCCCTACACAGCATTCCAAACACCGGCTGGGCTGTTTCAGTTTACTGTGATGCCGTTCGGGCTACATGGAGCACCCGCCACGTTTCAACGTCTGATGGATCGAGTTCTCACGGGCTGTGAGCATTTCAGCGCGGCTTATCTCGACGATGTCGTCATCTTCAGCGAGACTTGGGATGATCATGTCCGACACCTCTCCCAAGTTCTGAAGCAGATCCAGCGAGCCGGTCTAACGCTGAATCCGGCAAAAATGTGAGTGGGCTCGGCAGGAAACGCGCTACCTTGGTTACCAGATGGGTCGAGGGGAGGTGAGGCCTCAAGTCGACAAGGTCGAGGCTGTCCTGAGGTCTCCGAGGCCACGTACTAAGAAAGAGGTGCGGTCCTTTCTGGGGTTAGCTGGATGGTACCGACGGTTTGTTCCACAGTTTGCAACCATTGCCGCTCCGCTCACTGCACTCACCACCAAAGACAAGCGAAATCCAGTCATCTGGACAGAAGATTGCGAGACTGCTTTCACCACCCTTAAAGCCCACTTGTGCTCGTCTCCTGTGTTGAAGAGTCCAGACTTCACCAAGCGCTTCTTGGTACAGGTGGATGCCTCTATGGTTGGCCTCGGAGCAGTCCTGGCTCAGGGGGAACCTGGAGAGGAGCGTCCAATACTGTACCTGAGTCGCAAACTCCAGCCACGCGAGACCCGCTACTCTGCTGTTGAGAAAGAGGGCCTTGCCATCAAATGGACGTTGGAGAGCTTGCGCTACTACCTGCTAGGACGAGAGTTTGATCTGGAAACTGATCATCGTGCCCTGACGTGGATCAACACCATGAAGGATCACAATAGTCGCCTAACCAGATGGTACCTTGCCCTTCAGCCTTTCAGATTCTCCATCCGTCACCGTGCCGGCAAGATGAACATTGTGGCTGATTACCTGTCCAGGTTGCCCCACAGTGCCAACCTTCCGGAGGGGAGGGATAATGTGACGGAGCCAGTCCGTCAGAGGTTCTAGTCGCCGTTTGCACAAGTGCGGAGCCCGTTCATGCCCGCGCGCACAGACCAACACACACTCGTTCATTCCCCGCTTTCCCCCCCCCTTGTTTCATTCATTCGCACCACACGCATCATCCACATACTTCCCCGTACTCCTCTGACACTAATTCGCCAAGGGTGCACACTTGCGCGCGTTAGAATAATTCTAACATAGAAGTGGAGTTGCAATACTGATCTCAAACCGAATAGTTTTTGAACAGAGTTTTGAATGTAAGGCTAAAGAAGGCAGATATGTACTGGTTAAAGGGAATATTAATGGAAAGGTTTTCAATCTTTTAAATGTGTATGCGCCACCAGGGGGTGATATCACTTTCTATGCTGATGTCATGGATCTGATCGTAAACCACTCTGAGGGAACCCTAATTTGTGGCGGCGATTGGAATCTTCACATTCAGGTTACACTGGATGTGTCAAACTCAAGAGGCACTGGAGGAACAATTAAGTACTGTCTCTTATTGAAGACTATAGGATTTAATTCAATTTCAATACAATTAATTTTTTTTATGCCCAAAATCACAACAGCGGTTGCCTCGAGGGGCGATAGTGAAAAACAGAAAAAACAATGTTCACAGGCACTTGGTGTGTCCTTAGACAGATGTCGCAAGCTCCCCTGTCCTTAGACCCTCCTTCTCGGCCAAGAAAAACTACTGAACCTCTGGGAAAAAGTAGAAACCTGTAGGAGTTCCACAGTGAAGGAGAGATCCAACTCCCTCGGACGGACAGGCGGACGCGCCTCAATTTGCAGATACACGGTGGAGCTGGACTCACTCAGGAGGAGAACCAATTCTTTGAGGCCGATGAAGATTTCTCTTTCTCCAGGCAGTTGAGGAGCACCTGGATCCACAGGTCCTTGATGTGCCTTCTCCACTCCCGTCGGGAAGTGGGAGAAAAAGAAGGAACAGTGATGAACAGATTGCAAGTGAAATTAAATATTAAATATTGTTTGATATAAAAAGTAGTCAGAATCAGAGGAAGTGCTCAAGCTCCATACTTCCCCCATAGTTGCTCCTAGGGCAGCGGAGCTGGGAAACTGAGTTTTTATTTCTGTTCCTAACTGTTACAAACGCATGGACAAGTTTTTCTGCATCACTTTTAGGCAAGATTTTTCTGATTTTGACTATATTAGGCAAAAATGTTGACTAAAAGTGATGCATGATTTATGTGAGCTTTGAATGAGAGCTCCTGGCCAAATAAGACTCCAAGGTTTCTTCCAGTGGAGCTGGAGGCTTCACTGACGTTGTCCAGTGTGACTATCTGCTCAGATAAAGAATCTCGTAGATGTTTACGACCTAGTACAATGACCTTGTTTTTTTCAGGGTTCAGAAGAAGATTGACATATGGAGGGAAATGAACCCTAGAGCACGCCAGTATACTAATGTTTCAAATCCACATACACTTTATTCCAGAAAAGACCATTTTTTTTCTTTTCAATAAAGACAGATCTAAAATCACTGAAGCAGATATAGGAACAATAGTCCTAAGTGATCATGCTCCTATCTCCTATTTACAAAAAACACACATTTGAGGTGCCAGTCTGCTTAATGACCCTTTGTTAAAGGAAAACATGTCCAACAACATTAAGACTTATCTGGATGAAAATGATACTACCCTGCCCATCCTTTGGGATGCTTCCAAAGCAGTATTGAGAGGACAAATTATAGCCATAGCCTGCAAAAACAAATTCAATTTGTTGGAGGAAAACTATACCAAAAAGGAGGTGTCCTAAAATCCTACAAGAAATAAGAAAAATAAGAGGAGAAATTAATGATCTGACTTCACAGGAAATAGTTTAGAAAATGCTCTTTACACAACTAAGATCACCTTTATTTGTCCCACAATGGGGAAATTCCAGTGGTGCACCAAAGGGTACAGAAACAGATTATGCACAGCATAACTCTTATAATCTTAATAATATTAACACTCTTATTTACAGCTGTTATATGGACAGAAAATATTGCACCAGGGATTGACATTGTGTCACATTATTGCAGGAGTATAACAGTATTGCAGGTGTATAACAGTATTGCATAAGAGTATAACAGTATTGCATAAGAGTATAACAGTATTGCACGTGGTTGTGAAAGCTGAATGAATTATGAGAGTGGATCAAAATGTTCTAAATTACTATCTTAACTAAACTAAACAAAACAACAAGCCGAAAGAACAATCTTCAAAATACGGGACAGGCAAAGTGATGTAATCTTAACCAAACAAGACCAAATTCAATCAGCATTTGAATTCTTTTGAACTTTTTTCAAAAATACCAGATGACAAAGGTGTTTATATAAATTCCTTTTTGGACACCCTCAAATGGCCTATTATGTCAGAAGAACATAATAAAAAATTAGGAGCTGAAATAACTGTTGGAAATACAAGGCGCAATCAAAAGATTAAAGAATAATAAATTCGCCTCAGAGCGGTATAAAGCTTTAAAAGACACACTTCCTTTCCTTTTGGCAACTTTTAACTCAGACCGCGCCGAGTTGGAAAGAGGCCATCATATCCTTAATACCTAAAGAGGGGAAGGACCGATTGGAATGTACCTCATACAGACCCATTTCTCTTTTGAAAATTAAAAATCAATGGTCATCTGACAAATCCACTGACTCTGAAAAGGGGGGTGAGACAGGGCTGCGCCTGGTCTCTCCTCCTGTTTGCTTTGTATTTGGCACCATTGGCCCAATTTATTAGACAATCAAAAACAATTCACGCTGTGACAGTTGATGGGACGGAACATAAAATTGCCTGCTGCAGATGATGTTCTCTTTTATTTGACCAAACCAGAAATTTCCATACCCAATATCTTCAAGAAGTTGGTCCAATGTCTGGATACAAATTAAATGTGCAAAAAACTGAAATTCTCCCTCACTGGTGCCCCCCTCTGTCCTTTAAAAAGACTTACCCATTTAAATGGCAAATGGAATCGCTTAGATATTTTGGTGTGGTCCTCCGTAGAGACCTAGAAACAATTTTGGAGAAAAGTGATATCCCTTTTTTTAAGGCCATAAAAAATAGCTTGAAAAATGGAACCGTTTCCCATACTTAAAGTCTAAGCCAACGCATTCAAACTATAAAAATGAAAGTTTTGCCCAGGTTTCTCTATCTGTTCCAGACTCTTCCAGTTTCCATCCCCAACCGGCTGTTTGATTTTGATTGAATATATGTTGTTTTATTATTACTCAGTGTTTTATGTTGCACCTTAAGGTCGAGACAAGTTCCTATGTTTGTGAATTTTGTTCATTGACAATGGCAATAAACTTCTGATGAGTTGAATAAAGCAATCTCAAGATTCATATGGCAGGGGAAAAAACTGCATCCAATTCAAAACCTTACAATTATTAAAAGGTAAAGGAGGCGGGGTTTGAAAGAAGTATTCTTTCCTTGTTTGAAAGAATACTTTTCTTTCAGCTCAGATCAGAGCCTTGCTGTTGTGACCCAGAATATGAAGCTCAATGGAAAAATATTGAGATTGCTGTAGCAGGCCTGTTTGGGTTCCTGAGGTGGAGAACCCTTGGGTGAAATCAGTTCTTTCAACATGGAGGAAGCTGATTAAAACATACAAACTGAACAACGATATTAAAATCTTAAATTGGTGATCAAAATAACACCAGAGACTAGATTTAAAGTCTGGACAACAAAAAGTGTAAAGGTCTTTTACCAGAATCAGAAAGAAAGAGAAAGAGTTTATTGCCATTGTCAATGAACAAATTTCACAAACATAGGAACTTGTCTCGACCTTAAGGTGCAACATAAAACACTGAGCGATAATAAAACAACATATATTCAGTCAAAAAAGGGCATTAAGAAACAATTTAAAATTACTATACAATAAAAATAAAAATAGGCATTTCTATGTACACAAGTTTACAGTTATGTTTAAAGTTGTAGTGCAGAAAGTGACAGTGAGTGATGAAGAGTTGCAGTTAAAGTGGGAGGAGTTTAGAAGTGTTCATGAGTCCAACGGCAGAGGGAAAGAAACTATTCTCGTGGTGGGAGTTTCTGGTCCGGATGGACCGTAGCCTCCTCCTGAGGGAGTGCCTCCTGCCTGAGGGAGTGGCTCCTGCCTAGGGGAGTGCCTCCCTGCCTGAGGGGAGTGGTTCAAATAGACCATGTCCAGGGTGAGAAGGGTCAGCTGTGATCCGACCTGCTCGTCCCAGAGCCCTGGAGACGTACAGGTCCTGCAGAGATGGAAGTCTGCAGCCGATCACCTTCTCAGCAGAACTCACAATGCGCTGTAGTCTCTGTTTGTCCCTGGCTGTGGCTCCAGCAGAGGGCGCTCTGATGGCCGTGTAGAACTGCACCATCATCTGCGCTGGCAGCTTGGCTTTCCTCAGCTGCCGCAGGAAGTACATCCTCTGCTGGGCCTTCTTGATGAGGGCGCTGATGGAGGGCTCCCACTTGAGGTCCTGGGTGATGGTGGTGCCAAGGAAGCGGAAGGAGTCCACGGTGGTGATGGGGAGTCTGTCATGATGAGGGGGCTGGGGGGCTGTGGCTTTCCTGAAGTCCACGATCATCTCCACTGTCTTCTGGGCATTGAACTCCAGGTTGTTACCGCTGCACCAGGACACCAGCCGGACCACCTCCCTCCTGTCACCAGCCGGACCACCTCCCTCCTGTAGACAGACTCATCCCCGTCCGAGATGAGCCCGATGAGCTTTACAGTACCAGACTGTAAAGGAGAATCATCTGAAGAGCTTTGAGGAGTTGAAGGAATCCTTTGGTTTAGAGAAACAGGATTTTTATTAGTTTCTACAAAAATAGAGGCTATTATAACCAAGACATTTAAAAATCATACCATGTGATTTCCAAATATATAAATATTTGTTAGATTCTGTCCCTCACAGTGGAAATGCACCTACGATCAAAATTTCAGACCCCTCCATAATTTCTAAGTAGTTGTACTTGCAAAATTGCGGGGTGTTCAAATACTCATTTTCCTCACTGTATGTATATACATACATATATATATATATATATATATATATATTATATATATATACATACATACATACATACATACATACATACATACATACATGTATAACATATAATCTGTACAGTTTTATATTGTATGTTTTTGTGACTGTTTAACATCTGTCCAGGGAAAGCAGATAATCCTGGTACATTTACAGAAATGTTTATGAATGTATTGTACACAATTAATACATACATACATATAGGCGCAGTATACTCACGAGACAAATGTAGATTGCATGTAGATGCCTGTGTGTGAGGTACGCATTAGTGTTCATGCTCTTGAGAAGGCTATAGTCAAATCCTTGTAATTCATCTCTTCCAGATTCGGCTTTTGGACAGCATTGGTTACCGTTTTCCTGCAGGTTTCCCAACACGCCCCTTGGCTCATTATCTAGATGTTAGATATTAATTAGCTTTTTTCACTCTTTTTTCTGAGCCTATTCCTTCATGATCAGCATGATGGATGAGGTAGGCTTTCCCGAAGATTTAATTATCATAGAGACATTTATTTGCTGTATAATAGGCCTATTAATTATTCATTGAAAAAAACTAGTAGCCACATTATTAATTGTGAACAACTTATGTAATTTTAACCTTAATAACTTTAGGCACAGATGTCATCCTGTAATGATAATCTGGGCACGTCCTCCTGTCCGTCCGAGGGAGTGGGATCTCTCCTTCACTGTGGAACTCCTCCAGGTTTCTACTTTTTCCCAAAGAGGTTTGTACTTTTTCCTGCCCGAGAAGGAGGGTCTAAGGACAGGGGGGCTTGGGACATCTGTCTAAGGACACAGGATGCGGGACATTACCAAGTCCCTTTGAACATTGTTTATTCTGTTTTTATTCTCTTTTTTTCCACTGTAGCCTCTCAAGGCAGCCTGTTGTATTCCTGTCTGTAGCGTCTCTCAAGGCAGTGGGACTCTCCTTCACTGTGGAACTCCTCCAGTTTCTACTTTTTCCCAAAGAGGTTGTACTTTTTCCTGCCCGAGAAGGAGGGTCAAGGACAGGGGGGCTTGGACATCTGTCTAAGGACACAGGATGCGGGACATTACCAAGTCCCTTGAACATTGTTATTCTGTTTTTATTCTCTTTTTTTCCACTGTAGCCTCTCAAGGCAGCTACTGTTTTGAATTCTGGGCGTTCCAAAAATAAATTGAATTGAATTGAATGGAATCATTTTGTCTAGATGTTCCACAGTGGTTTACGTCATACACCAGTAACAAGAAGACATTCGAGCTCACGTTGATTCCTGTTCAGATGTTCCGGGACCCGTTCATGTTGGACCCAAACAAACTGGTTCTGTGCGACGCGCGGGAGCTGAACGGGACACCAGCTCGTAAGTGACATACGTCAGCACCGTAAATATCTGCAAGACTGGAGGATCAAATCAGGCTTTACTCAACGACTAAACCAGGTCTAAAGTTCTGTGTTTACTGCGGTTCAGCTGGGAGCAGGAGGTCAGAGTGCATGGAGGCTATGGAGGCTGTGAAGGACCAAAAGCCGTGGTTCGGGTTCGAACAGGAGTATCTGCTCCAGACCCTGGATGGAAAGCCCTTTGGATGGGCCAACAGCGAGCCACCACCTACAGGTACCAAATATTATTATGCTATTTTTATGTGGTGATGGAGGCCAATGTTCTGCACGCTCAGAAGAAGATCCGTTATCCTTTACCCAAACCACCACAACATAAGCAGATTAACAATACTCTTTTGCTGTTACATACAGAAGGGCAGCACTCTTTAACCTAAAATACAAAATTAGATTTATTAAGACCTCTCCATGAACCGCCGCCATAAAATGTACGTTACCAGGGCCACACCCTGGAGCCATGCCTGGGGTGGATGCTCACACGTTGAGCCACGTTGAGCCTTTTCTGGCTGGGCACCACCTTCCTGTAGGCTCCTGGGCTCTCTATTTTTCTGGTGTCGCCCACCGGGAAAGGCTTGAAGCTGAGAACATGGTCTCGATATGGCAGCTATGGTCCCTAGGGCCTCTGGTGCCCGTCATGGCGGTGCCTTCCAAACCCAGTGGTGGATGCCAGTGGTACGGTACATGAAGTGTACAATATCTAAAACAGGTGGTATACTTTATAAAACAAAACCTTTATTGAGTAAGAAATGTTCGCATATGCTCTACTCATCACTTGTGTTTCCCTTTCTTTCTTACTGCTCATAAATCTGAGGAACATACTTCCAATCCAATCTAATCCAATAATTGAACTACAAAAAAGGGCAAAAAGAATCATCAATATAGCCAGATTCCATGATCCTAATAATGAACTTTTATAAAATCAGCCCTCCTTCCAGTGCAGACATGTTTTCTCTCTGCTCCCGCTTGCCTGCTACTTTACCTTGTATCGTCAACTTTTTTCTCCCTGTCCCTGTTTGCCTGCTCGCCTGCTGATCTCCAGAAAAATGAATCTGATTGATTGGTCTCTGAGTGCATTGGATAAATATTGGCTATATATTGCTGAAAGATGGAGTAACTCAATGAAACAAACAGAGTGCTACACAGAGGACCAGAAATGATTGGACTATTTGACACAAACATTAATTTGGCCTTCACTCCACCGTCTGTACTTCCCCTATCTATTTCTTCTCTTGTTTGTGACCCATCCCCCATATCCACTGAAAAATACCCCCACGTGACCACGTGTAATGTATTCATAATATGTGTTGTATATTGTGTATTATTGTTATACTTGTGGCTGAAATGCATTTGATTTTCCAAGAGTTCAAGTTCCCAGTAGGCGCCGTGACTTGGCTGCCCGGGCGGCCGATGCTCTTTCACATGTCTCTCATGTCGCATCTGTCATCACATCACGTTCCTATGTTGTGAATTTTGTTCACTGACAATGACAATAAACATATCCTGATTCCTGATATAAAAATGTATGGACTTAGTTAAGTTAAAATTGTTGGGAATGTTTCATGTTGTAGGAAAGGCCCTTTCCATAGGCATTCAGTCGTTCTTTAAATTATGAAATAGGCGCTATAACCGAGGTTTACTTTAGTTTGAATGTATTAAAGTAAGAACAAATGTGAGGCAACGTTGTGTGTCTGTTTTAGGTATCAAACTATGGAATGAGCTTAGTGATGAAATTAAGTTAATTAATACTTATGACATTTAAAAAACTCTCAATGAAATCATTAATAACTATACATTGTTGTCCTAAATAAAAATACTTATAAGATTGGGTAGAAGTTTAGAATAAGGATACTGATAAAATGCAGTGGATATTTTTATATCTGAATTGTTGTTGAGTTATCATATGAGTAATCTTTAGGATGACAGATAGGTTAAGATGTTGGATACAAGCGGTGGAAACGAGTTTCCTCCTCAGAGTGGCTGGGCACTCCATTAGAGATAGCGTGAGGAGCTCAGTCACACAAGAGGAGCTTGGAGTAGAGCCACTGCTCCTTCACATGGGTGAGTGAGAGACGAAGGGCTTGAGAGCACGTACAAGTCTCATAAGATGGATGGATAGATATATGAAGCGGCTAACCACTCTGCCGGTCTGCCCACAGCTATGTCTGCTCAAGTGGGGCTGGATAAGGCCTATGGCAGAGACGTCAGCATGAGTCACTACAACGCCTGTCTCTACGCCGGGATCAAGATCTCTGGGACGACAGGCGAGGCCATACCTGCTCAGGTAAAACACTGCACAATAACGACAAACAGGATCTATTCATTAGCATGCAAAACAGTAACAATAGTGAGAAAAACAACAACAGCCGACATTTTGTGTCATGTATAGTATCTAAGGTGCATTAAAAGGAGGTTTTGTGAGTGTCTCCACTTGGTACAGAGATGCTGTCCTAAGGAAAACACCTCTTGTCGGTCCTGCCAGCCTATGTTATTGCTCAAAATACACTTACAAAATACATAGAAAAAATGCACTCTTACAGATCTGAATTGTATCTTGGGCTGGTTTGGTCTCCTGATTATCACCATGGACAGAAATACTTGTGTTGCCATGTTATGTAACATTGTAGATCTTCATGGAGGCTTCATGGACTCATGCAGGTGGCGGACTCTATACAAAAGAGGACCTTTAAGGTTAAGACAGATGGTCCATGAAGGGAATGTGTCCTCTGAATCCGACCCATGCTTTCAGTGTCTCTGGGTGTGAACCTCAGCAGCAGTGGGTGGCCGTAGTGCACTTCTCCAGATCCTGAGCCAGGTTGGGTCAGAAGTACGTAGCTGGAGGAGTGACCTATTGTGCATGTGCTTCAGGTTGATTAGGGAAAAGACCAACCAAATACAGGGACACCTGTGGAACTCAACACAGAAAAGCCCATGAGAGTAGAGCTAAACTCCTCCTCTCCCTCCTGTGCGGACGTGTTTTCCTCTGCTCCCCCGCTTCCTGCTATTTTTTGCCTCTCTCGTCGTGTTTGCTCTTTTTCCCTCTAAATCACAGAGCTCTGATCACCTGTTGTTCTCCGAAATAATGGATCTGATTGATTGGTCTCTGAGTGCATTGGATAAAGTTTTTTTCCCAGAGAAAAGCTTCCCCGGGAGAAGCAACCTGTCCGACGGGACCTCCTCAGCGGGGTACGTACGGGACTATTACAAGAACTGGCAGGTTCTATGCATCGAGCCCCTGCTCATAGAAGATGTGGAGGACCTAATTGTATTTGGATTCATGATAGCAGGATTCCTCCTAATTGGGCTCGGAGTCGCCCTGGGTCTATCGGAAAATTGGGAAGACAGAAAAATTCACCCAACAACTGTCTGACATCAACATCAAAAGGTTTTTGGATTTGAGTGAAAGAATGAAAGGACTCGAACAGAGACTTGAGCACGGCACGTGGCAACTCACTGATCTGAACCGTAACATCTTATTTCGGACCACGGAGATGCAAAAGACTTTGGGGGATTCAATCAAGGAAATGGGAACTTTTGGCTGTCGGACGGAGTAAATCAATGAATCAAGCTGATCGCACACAGAGGACCAGAAACGATTGGATTATTTGATCGTAAATCATTGATCAACAAAATGTATAAAAGTACTTATTTCTCTTCTCGCCCTTGTATCTCTCTCCCTTTCCTTATCTCCCCGGGCTGGAGAGCTACAGGCGTTCAAGGCCGTGCTGAAGACACAGACACTTACACAAAACAAGATTTGGCCTTCACTCACCGTCTGCACATCCCACATCCTAATCTTTGTGTTATCTTGTTTGTGGCCCCTCCCCCAATATCCACTGAAAATATCCATCACGTTGACCTCGTGTAATGTACTCAATATGTGTTGTTTATCATTGTATGCTTATCGCTGAACTGCTTCTTCATTTTCTAAGAGTTCAAGTTCCCGGTTCCCCTGATCCTGATCCTGATCATTTCCATCTGTGTCACAGTGGGAGTTCCAGGTGGGCCCCTGTGGAGGCCTGGAGTTGGGGGATCACGCCTGGATGGCCCGGTACATCCTCCACAGAGTCTGCCAGGACTTCGGAGTCATTCCTCGTTCCACCCCAAGCCCATCAAACACTCACGCTGGTGCAACGGAGGCCACATGAACTTCAGCACAGAGAGCATGAGGGCCGAGGGGGGCATCAAGTGAGTACAGAGTCATTCATGCTCTGGGAAGCCACGATGTAGCCTCCACAGACGTAGACAATCAATTAGATGCTATTACCTTGTTGACATGTTTCGGCTGCTTACCTGCGAGCCATCTTCAGAACCGGCCTGGTTCTGGTCGTGGTCAGCCTGATGGACCTGCCCATGTCTCCTGTCGCCCAATGGTCTCTGGAGTAGCGTGTCCCATGTGTAGATAAGAGGAAGGCCCCGTCGTCATGGTTGATGTGTCAGTGCCTGGCTTTCTGAGTTCAATCATCTCTTTGATCCAGCGTTCGAACTTGTTATGCTCTGATCCAATGACCTGTGCCTGTGCGAGTCAATAATCTGTTTATTAATTTTGCAATGGTCTGATATGGCAGATTTTAGATTCTCTTGTTCTGTTTTTTTTTTTTTCGTTCTTGTGAGTCTTTCTGATGTCTCCGACAGGAGGCGTGGCTAGCCTGGATGACCTAACAGGTCTGTCAGGCTGACCACCTCTGAGGAAGTAACCTCAGTTGAAATGCCGGTGACGGCTCTGAAGATGGCTTGCAATTAAGCAGCCGAAAGATGTCAGCAAGGTTATCATTTCTAATGGGATGGCCTCTTGAGATGCATCAGCTCATTTTCAAGGGGGGCAAAAAGCATATAAACAAACAAACAATAGGATACATATAGTACAATCGACAAAATACAATAATGCTGCCTCTTTGCCAGGGGGAAAGAGACTAACACGTTTTTACCTGGGAAAACAAAACTGAAAATGTTAACAATACAAGATATAAAGACTAAACAAACTTTCTCTCTCATCCCTTTCTCCAAACCCCTACCAGAGTACATTGTTTGCATACAAATACAGTTGAATACATGCATACACACATTTTAGAGATGACAACAACAAAACAAGAAAAAAAAAGGGCATCCTATGAAAAGAAAGGTTAAGGCATAAAAGCTTCTAAATAATGGTCCGATTTTGTCCAGATTCTTTTAAATTTGTCCATTTCTAGGTTGAGTCCGTGTGTCAATTATGGTGTCGGTCCAGTCCCTAGTGCAGTGTTATCCATTCTCCCTGCTGCCAGAAGTATGTTCCAAAGGTATCCATCTAGTTTGTCCATGGCAGGGTTCTTGAGGCCCAGGTACATAGTTCTGAAATCAAGTGGGACGGTGGTGTCAAAAACAATCTGCAATGTCTTGTTGATTTCCGTCCAATATTTAAGTGCAAAAGGAAAGTCCCAAAACACATGGTACTGGTTTGCCTCCGGGTGCCCTCAACCCCTCCCTATGAGGAGTGGGCACTTTGACATGGTGTTATACAAAAAAAACTGGTCACATTCTTTCAACAGAATTCCCTCCAAACATCCTTCATTGTGAAGTACACACATTTTCTTTCGGTAGTTGTAGGATTTTGAATCGAGTACGTTTTTTACCATACCATATGAATCTTGAGATTGTTTTATTCCACTCATCAAACAGCAGAATCTGGGGAAAACACTCATTTTAATAGTTGCAATCCTTTGTCCTTAGATTGAAATATGGAATAAGATTCAATTTTTCAAGGGCTTTCTTTATAGGAAAAAGGGGCAAATAGTTTTTCTCTCAAATTATTGACAAGTCTTAATGGAGTACCACACCTAAATGTTTAAGGGATTCTGTTTGTCGTTTAAATGGGTAGGTCTTTCTAAATATCAATAAGATAGAATTTCAGCCTTTTATTTTTTTATATTTAGTTTGTATCCAGACATTGGGCCAATATTATCAAGGAAATGCATCACCTTAGGTATGGAAATCTCTGGCTTGGTCAATACAATCTCAATCCACCAATCAATCTCACTCTGAAATTCTGGCCATGAGGAGAATGAATCGGTGACAAAGGACAGCCCTGGAGGAGTCCAACATGCAACAGGAACAATGAACACAGCTCCTGCTCAAGTCATACAGGGACTGGACAGACCTGAGGAAAGGGCCTCCAACCTCCCAGAGCACCCCCCAAAGGACACCACGAGGGATGCAGTCTAACGCCTTCTCCAGATCCTCAGTGTCAGTTATAATGCAACAGAGAAAGATATTTCGAGTTTGCTGGCAGGTGCCATATTTAAACAGTGCAAAAGGTAGAAGACAACCATAAAACCCAATAGTTACAATCTGCAAATATAATTCAAGCGTCATAATAGTTTAGAAAAAGAAATTAACTTAGTTTTACCAATAAACTTACAATTTTAACAGTCTAGTTCAAATTCACCCACACTACACACCACTGGTCACAGTAGGTCAGTTATTCGGTTGAAAAAATGTTCAAAATGGTGACGCTGAGAGTTCATGAAACTGTAGTAAACAAGAGGAAGAAAAAGTGTGGAGTGACTGACCACTCCGTCTAAAAAGTCATTACCTTGGCCTGCAGCGCCTCCATCTTCATCATTCTCTGCTGCTCGTCCGTATTGTCTGACATACGTTGTTCAGCCTCATCCATGGATTCTCCACCCATTCTTTTATCTCCTTTATATCAGAGATGATTTCTTCAATTCCAAACACTGATCACATTTCCGCCCTCAGCGCTGCCATGTCACGCCGCATTTCACTTGTAACTTCATGTATCCTTGCGTCCAGTCGGTGTAAGGTGATCTCCCCTCCGCCTTTGGACAAGTGCGAGCCTGGAGACAAGAGTTTGGGGACGGAGCTTTGCTTTTAGGTCAAAAGCGTGCTGCTAGCTGATACATTGCGCCTGTTAGCCATGTTAGCCTCAGGCCCGCTAACCATTTTAGCATTGTTAGCATGTGAGACGGGCTGCTTTTCACTGGAGCTATGGACAGTCAGCTTTGTTTATTTCGTTCCTCTAGCGTTACCAGTCTTTTGTTTTCCTAGTTTCTTCATCTCTTGCTCCTCGTTTCGTAGAATTTTGTGGGTAAAACAATACTTTTTCAGAAAAAACTTGATGTCGTACCCAGAAGTCCCTCTACAGACCTATTTCAAATCCACCCTTTGTCTCTAAAATCCTTGAAAGAGTTGTAGTTAACTAGCTTTGTCGCCATCTACAGGACAAAAACTTATGAGGTTTTCCAGTCAGGATTCAGAGCCCCCCACACACTGAAACTGCACTAGTTAAATTCACAAATGATTTGTTATTCAGCTGCTGACGATGGACTGGTCTCAATCCTGGTTCTATTGGACCTCAGTGCAGCGTTCGACACCATCGACCACATTCTACTGCAGAGGTTAGAATCGGATGTAGGTGTCAGAGGCCCCGCCCTCAGCTGGTTTAAATCCTACCTATTGGATAGCCTTGTTCTAATGTGCCACAAGGGTCAGTACTGGGTCCAATTCTGTTTACTCTTTATATGCTGCCGTGAGGTCACATTATCAGAAAGCATGACCTTAACCTCCACTGCTCTGCAGATGACACACAGCTGTATTTATCAATGAAACCTGATCAGACCGATCAAGCAGACAGACTTGGTGCTTGTGTGAAGGATATAAAAACCTGGATGACACTTAATTATCTCCTTCTTAACCCTGAAAAAAACTAGGTCATCGTACTAGGTCCTAATCATCTACGAGAACCTTTATCTGAGCAGATAGTCCCACTGGACAACGTCAGTGTGGCCTCCAGTTCTACTATCAGAAACCTTGGAGTCTTATTTGACCAAGAGCTCTCATTCAAAACGCATTTAAATCAAGCCTGTAAAACAGCCTATTTCCATTTGCGCAATATAGCTACAATCAGAAAAATCTAGCCAAAAAGCAACTTATCCATGTGTTTTTGTAACATCTAGATTGGACTACTGTAACTCCCCTGCGCACAGCGTGTTCTAAAAGCTCAGAAAAAAAGCTTTAAACTACTTCAAAATGCAGCAGAAAGATTACCAACAGGAACTAAAAGAAGAGAGCACATTACGCCGGTGCTCGAGTATTTCTGCTACCTCAAGGATGCTATAGGACCTTATCATCCAAACAGAGCACTTCGCTCTCAAAATGCTGGACTTCTGGTGGTCCCAAGGGTCTCTAAAAGCACAGTAGGAGGTAGAGCGTTTAGCTCCCAAGCTCTGCTGTGTTGTGGAATCAGCTCCTGTCCATGTGAAAGAGGCCGACACAGTCTCCGACACAGTCTCCGACACAGTCTCTTCATTTAAGACCAGGCTTAAAACGTTCCTCTTTGCAATGGCTTATGGTCAGGCCAGTGAGGAACAGAAATAAAAACCTACAGTTCCCAGCTCTGCTGCCTAGGAGCAACTCTAGGGGAAGTATGGAGCTGGAGCACTATCCTCTGCCAAAGGCTACTTTTTCTATTAAAAAATATCTGTCGGTGTAATCCCTCATTCGTCCAGGAGGGTTCCATTGTAGAAAAAGATTCAGTTGTTTCATCTGGACTCTGTTTTAGAAAAACAAAACGTTTGGACTCTCGTCCAAGAGTCATTCTCAATCTGTGAAACAAGTCTGAGAACTCAGGTTTATTTCCTACTCTGTGAGAGCCCTGCCCACAGGGCGGGATCTCCTGATAATGGCCCATTGAAACTAAACTGAGATGGGCCATCTTATTCCTATTGTGACCTGGCTTTTTCTCCCTCCTCCTTGAGTACCTGTTTAGCATCAGAATGCCCAGGGCGTCTCCATGGTTTCAGCAGACCATTATAAACAACTGGAAGGTTGAATCTTAAACCTCCATTACGATTTAAGGAAGGATTCCTCTTTTTTAACAAAGATTGCCTCCTTAACTCCTCTTTCAAACCATCTTTTCTCCTGCTCAGAATCTCCACCTCACTGTCTTCAATAGAGTGGTTTGTGGCTTTGAGATGAAAACCCCAGGAATGCCGTACATCTTTATCTCAAAGCCACAAACCACTCTATTGAAGACAATGAGGTGGAGATTACAAACAATATCTAATATTTAATTTCACTTGTTGCCTCTGCGACCACAATGAGCTTCGGTTTGCTTGGCCTTGTCAATACCTGTCAACTGCCTCAGGAGTCCCACAGGCCAACAAAGCTTGATACGCCCCCTTTTTTCAGCTTGACATCATTCCTCACTTCTGGGGTTTGATTGCAACCATGACAAGCACCAGAGACCTTGCGACCACCGGTGCGAGTGACCAAATTGACAATGATTGACAACATTGTCCCGTTTCAGGCCTTCTATAGAATTCTATAGAACCGCCTGAATTCTTTATACATGATACACATGGATTTTTACACATATATATCAAACATGATATTTTACATCATGTTACTTAGTAATGAAGTGATCACATAAACAATGTCCTGTCTTGTTTTGTTTTTCCGCAGACACATTCACGCAGCGATCGAGCGTCTTGCCCAGCGGCACGCCGAGCACATGGAGGTTTACGGCAGCGGCTGAGAACCGCGAGCGCCTGAAACAATGTGGGGCTGAACTCTGACTTCAACACGTTCTCCTGGGCCACCGCGAGCCGGAAGGGCAGCGTGCGTATTCCTGGGCTCGTGAGCCAGGCTGGGAGGGGTTACCTGGAGGACCGACGCCCCGCTGCAGACTGTGACCCCTACCTGGTCTGCAAGGCCCTGGTCCAGACCTGCATTCTGCCCTCTAGTGTGGAGACGCTGGAGGAGCAGGTGGTCAGAGAACACCATCTCAGTTATCAAAGTTTCAGCATAATTGTAATAGTCCTGAGC
Source organism: Chaenogobius annularis (assembly GCA_015082035.1). Lineage (NCBI taxonomy): Eukaryota > Metazoa > Chordata > Actinopteri > Gobiiformes > Gobiidae > Chaenogobius > Chaenogobius annularis. The sequence continues at coordinate 39,040 of BJKM01000781.1, forward strand.
ACATTTATCTGACATCATTCTAAGTGGGCGCACATTCAAAACTGTTACAGAGGCAGAGTACAATTTTATAGTTGTAATATAAGTGACCTTTTGAAAAATCCTGTGAAAATAAACCTGATATTGTAAGTGTTAAAATCAGTTTTTTTCCACTTTCTGAAAAGTGTTTCATAAAAAATAGTTTACAAATACAAGACATTTTCCCAACTTCTCTCTTGACTGAGCATGAAAATACAGCAGCAAGATTACATAAACTTAAAGAGGAGAGTGCTCAAGCTTCACTGGGTCAAATTTAAAATTAGCCTCCTGATTCATCCAAGAGAATTCCATCATAGAAAAAGAGTGAGATGAAGTCATCTGGACACTGCTTATGAAAAAACAAGATGTTTCGACTTTCCTCCGAAAACTTTCCTCCGAAAACTTTGAAAACTATCCTACTCTGAGCTGCGTAAGCCCGGCCCATCGGGCGGCGCCCTCTGATAATACCCTGTCTTTTTAATCTATTTGTTTACACTGTTTAAGTTTCACCTGAAACAGGAATTCCTGTTTATTTCAAACCGGGCAACAAAAACTGGCTCATCTACTCAAAAACAGAGAAATGTAGAGTATTCTGTCAATGCAGTGACGAGAGTTCGTAAAGAGCGCCACATAGTGAGACTAAACAGCCACTGCACAAGAGGCTTTATCAGCACAGAAGACACTCGAGTTCAGGACCACAGAGTACTGTGCATCTTCATCTAAAAGCCACAAACCACTCTTCTGAATACATTGAGGTGAAGATTCTAAGCAGAAGAGATGTTTAAAAGAAGAGTTAAGGAGGACATTTTTGTTGAAAAAAAAAAAAAAAAAAGATAAATTGAACTTTAAGGTTCAATTTACCCGTAATATACAGGGGTATATTGAAGCCATGGGGCGGGGTCAACCTTGGTCATACTGATGCTCCTCAGGTACTCATCAGTGATTAGGGTGTTGCAGCAGTTAACAATACGATTTCTACGGGCCATTACAGGGCCGTTGGGCAAACAAATAAGATTAGTTTCAGGTGAAATTTAGACAATGTAAACAAATAGATTAGCAAGACAGGCCATTATCAGGAGACTCCGCCCTGGGGGGCAGGACTTACTCAGCTCAGAGTAAATACGACCGACAAGTTACACGAGGTCGACCTAAAGAAAGGACCTTTTGCTCCAAGAACGGTGAGGATGTCCAAGTGTAAATGTGGTTGCCGAATTCTTGAGCACAGGCAACGACCGCTTGTAGCCTCAGAGTGGCTTCTCACGCATTCTGGTGTGGGGCGTGTGTGGTGTGAAAGTGTTTGACCTTGGGCTGACCCACATGTCACCACGCAGTCTGTAAGGGTAATCTAGTGCGCGCACTAGGGCCACTCCACAGAGCCATAATCGATTAACTGAGTATGGGCCCCAACGTTACACAATAAATGGTAACTGCTTAAAGCAGGGGTGTCAAACATAAGGCCGCATCCGGCCCCCCCAAGACATTCTAATCCAGCCTAAAATACATTTTAAATATATATTTAGCCATTTCTGATCAAAATATGGTGTTTTTGTCACTAGAACTACAAGTCCCACAATCCTCTGCAGCAGCTGCCTGTCCCCTATGCTGCTAAGCGCTGCAGTGCTGCTGGAGCGTCTCTACAGTGCAGAGTGCCGATGCGCACAAAACTTTACAGATTTGACTTCAGCAGAGGTTTGAAAGAGACGTGTGGTTTTGTGGACGTTAGAGCTGCGCTATAAGTGGCACTAATGTGGAGCTAATGTGGAGCAAGAAAACACATTTCTGTGATGATGCTCTGTGAGGGAAACATCCAACCCAGTGCAAACCCGGACAGGTCAGAAGCCACAGGTAAAAAAAAAAAGCTCAGAGTGTAATAAAGTATGAACATGACAGAGTGAAGCTGCTGCCAGCTCTGTCCACACTGATGTGACTGTGAACACAAACACAATTACCTCATTTTATTCACTACATGAATAATTTGTCACTAAGATAAGATTAAACTATGAAAATAGTGAGTTCATATTGAGTTTGGTAAACATGTCTGTGATATCTACATTTCATATCAGAAATCATAAAACACTTGTTCCTGTTCCTGCTGCTGCATGAATATGGACTCAGTCTTTCACCTGCTGCAGATGTGTTCAACAGTGTCCACAAAGAACTATTACTAGGCTGTATAAAGCTATTTATTTCTTGTATTTTTTTCACTTTATGTTCGGCCCTCGACCCAAAATGAGTTTTACACCCCTGATATTGGGATCAATGCAATTGTTTTCAGAAAAATGCTTTGAAACCAAGGAAAATTCATATCGAATGAGGTGCTAGTGAATATATATTTTAAGAAATGTTTTACAGTTCTATCAACATATCTGATGAGCCAGCGTCATGTCCGGGAGAAGATTGAAAACAAACTCTTCTGAATGCTGTCGGAAATATCAGCATGAAATTCATGAGCTACAGGCACAGATATTTGCTTTAGAATCTGAAAAAGGACTCCACGATACAAGTGTCATCCAGTGGCAAGAAGTCCACACTTTTTACAAGAAAAACTGCTAACCAGAGTGACTCTGTGTCATTCCCAAAACTGTCTAAAGACCAGACTGTATCTTGGAACAAACTCGGTGCAAAGCCTATACGATACAAAGATAATGTAAAGTCACCTAAAATACAGATTTTTACCACTTTCAGAGACTGAAGTAAATGAACAAAGGAAAATGTAATGCATGATGTGGGCAAAGTCAGCAGACATCAAAAACAAATGAAATTCCTTTTCTGAAAATCACGTTATTCATCATACATAGGCAAACATAGAAGGGGAGTTGCAGTATTGATTTCAAACAGAATCGTTTTTGCACAGAGTTTTGAATGTAAGGATAAAGAAGGCAGATATGTACTGGTTAAAGGGAATATTAATGGAAAGGTTTTCACTCTTTTGAATGCGTATGCTCCACCAGGGGGCGATATCACTTTCTATGCTGATGTCATGGACCTGATTGTGAACCACTCTGAGGGAGCCTAGATTGTGGCGGCGATTGGAATCTTCGCATTCAGCCTACACTGGACGTGTCGAACTCAAGAGGCACTGGAGGAACAATTAACAAGAAATTCCGTCTCTTTGATTGACATATGGAGGGAAATGAACCCTAGGACTAAACATGGGGAATCTGCGTTTCAGTTTTATGCAGCTAAAATCTGGAACAGTCTTCCTGAGGATGTGAGACAGGTGCTACTCTGGCAACGTTCAAATCTAAGCTAAAAAAACTGTTTTGTTTGGCTGTGCATATGACTGAAATGCTTTTCTTTGCACTCTTCTTTTATGTCTTGAACTATTTGACGGATTGCCTGAAAATGGCACTTTTAAATTAAGATTTTGTGATTTCTGTCATGTCTTTGTGATTTTAATGCATTTTTTCCTGATGTGTGAAGCACTTTGAATTGCCTTGTGTACGAATTGTGCTCTACAAATAAACTTGCCTTGCATGCCAGTATACACATTTTTCAAATCCACATACACTTTATTCCAGAATTGACTACTTTTTTTTTATTCTCAATGAAGACAGATCTAAAATCATTGAGGCAGATATAGGCACAATAGACCTAAGTGATCATGCTCCTATCTACATTTCTGTAGATTTGGAGGAAAGACTGCTTAAAGTCTGCTTAACGACCCTTTGTTTAAGGAAAACATTTCCTACAACATTAAAACTTATCTGGAGAAAAATGATACAGGGGAAACTTCCCCGCCCATCCTCTGGGATGCTTCCAAAGCAGTCTTGAGAGGACAAATTATAGCTATAGCCTCCGAAAAAAAGAAACAAAGGGGGAAAAAGCTAAATGATCTGCAAGAATAATTCAAATTGTTGGCGGAAAACCATGCCAAAAAGGGGTGTCCTAAAATGCTACAAGAAATTTAAAAGATAAGAGGAGAATTAATTATCTGACGTCACAGGAAATAGTTAAGAAAATGCTCTAATCAAAATGTTTTGATTACTATCTTGGAAACTTAAAAAACAACAAAAGTAGGGACAGGTGAAATGATGGAATCTTAACTAAACAATATTAAGTTCAATCAGCATTTGGATCCTTTTATAAAAAACAATTCTCAAAAATTCCTGACGATGAAGAATATGATATGAATTCCTTTCTGGACACCCTCAATGTCCCTGTTATGTCAGAAGCACATAATGAAAAATTAGGAGCTGAAATAACAGTTTTGGAAATACAAGGCACAATCAAAAGACTGAAGAAGAATAAATCTCCGGGGAGCGATGGGTTCACCTCAGAGTGGTATAAAGCTTTAAAAGACACATTTACTGAAGAAAACTCAGACCCCTCTTAGAAAGAGGCCATCATATCCTTAATACCTAGAGAGGGGAAAAACCGACTGGATTATGCCTCATACAGACTGATTTCTATTCTGAATGTGGACTATTGTATCTACACCTCAATTATGTCCAAAGAATGGAACAAATACTCCCAAATTTAATCCACAATGATCAAACAGGATTCATTACTAAACAACAAACTCAAGACAACATAAGACGATCCTTACACATAATGAGCCAAATACATAAACAACAAAACAAAGACCGACTCCTGCTACACCAACAAAAGCCACCCCGCCTATCCCCCCTCGCCTTTTACCTGGTATCTCCCAAAGCTAGGATGCACTGGGTCTCAGCGTTGCCGGGACTGGTCCTGTTGTTCGAGGAGACACATAAATGACCGCACAGGAAAACAGTTTATGGAAATGATAAACTTTGAAACTGTTTCATGTTCTAATGTAAATGACTTGTTGCATCTAGTGTTTTGAACGTTCTTAACACCATTGCCGCTATGAAGGCTAAAATGGTCGAAAATAAGCAGAAGGCGCCATGGAGAAATGATGAAACAAAGAGAAAGTGTTAACTGTCACCTCCAGAGTCTCGCTCAAAAACCTACAAATCAAGTTAGAAATCTGGGGGTAATAATGGACTCAGACTTGAATTTTAACATCCACGTCAGATCAATAACATCAGCTGCTTTTTACCATCTAAAAAACATTGCCAAAATCATGTCTAAACCAGACCTGGAGAGACTTATCCATGCGTTTGTCTCTAGTAGATTAGACTACTGTAACGGCCTGCTCACTGGCCTCTCCAAACGAGCTGTAAAACAGCTGCAGTACATCCAGAACGCTGCTGCTCGGGTCCTGACCAGAACCAGAGGAAGTACCATCACATTAGTCCTGTGCTCAGGTCTCTGCACTGCCCCCTGTGGCTCAGAGAATAGACTTCAAAGCAGCTCTGCTTGTATACAAGTCTCTCCATGGCCTAGCACCAAAGTACATCTCGGACATGTTAGAGCCTTATGAACCATCTCGGACTCTGAGGACCTCAGGGACCGGCCTCCTGCTGGTGCCAGAGTCAGGACTAAACATGGACCGGCCTCCTGCTGGTTCCAGAGTCCAGATGACTTCAAATTAATCTTTTTCTACAATGGAACACTACTGGACGAATGAGGGATTACACTGTCAGGATATGTGACTGAAAAGATTTTCTTTGCACTCTTCTCTTTTAAGTCTTAAACTGTTTTATGATTTCTGTCATGTCTTGTCTTGTTGTGTGAAGCACTTTGAATTGCCTCGTGCATGAATTGTGCTCTACAAATAAACTTGCTTTTCCTTACAATTTAGAATTAAAAAAATTAAATAAAATGAAATAAACTTGGTCTGTATATATGGACAATTGACAGTTGGTGCAGAATAGTGCAATAGTGCAGTGCAAAGAGGTGTTATTGGTTTGAAATAATTGTTAAAGTGGCAGGTGTTGAGTGTTTCATGAGAGTCCAACGAGCAGGAGGAACTCGTGCGAGGACAGTTTCTGTGGTTACAATACAACTGCCGGGTGGCGGCTTTATAAAACATCAATTGGCGGATATTTAGATATTTGGACATCCCTAGATCTGATCCTGCGCCGCCCCTGTAGCGTCAGATCACAGCGTGGCAAAGCTTGTAGATCTTGGCGATCAGACCGATGTTTGATGTGTCTAAAATCTAATCATGATTATCACGGTGAACAGTTTGTGTTCATGTATTTGGATCAAGCGCCGCAGGCAACAGAACATGTCCAACAGGAGATTGACATCCTTCAGGACAAGGTGTTTCTCCTCTGTGTCCTGCTTCACTGTCACACATTCGGGCTGAGTCAGACGCAACAGGAAAACTTTCTGACAAGCAAGAAAGAAGAGTGTGAAATCTGGTGTGTAGTTTCACCTGTTTCAGCGTCATGGAGCCGTTGGGTTTGTTGGGATCGAGGGGAGGGCAGCTGTTGAAGTGTGCTCAAAATGACACATTAAACACCTAAATACCACAATCAACAGCCAAATGTTGTTTTCACTGTTTCTGTCTGTGAAACCCGCGTTGCCATTTTCTTTAATGCTTTTATTTTGATGTTTTTGCCATCAAATTATTTTATATCTAATTTTTTTTTTTTTTCCTGGGGTTTGATCTCTAAAAATGACATATGTAAATAAGAATCTCTTGACTTTCTAGAGTTCAAATGAAAGGTTTTCATCAGTGCACAGAGGAGGGGAAGGAGGAGCAGAGGAGGAAAGGAGAGGAGGCAGAGGACGTGAAGGAGAAGAGGAGTGGGTGGAGGAGTAGAAGAGGGACAGAGGAGGGGGGAGGAGCAGAGGAAGGGAAGGAGAGGAGCAGTACTGGAGAAGAGACAGAGGGGGAAGAAGAGCAGATAGGGGGAGGAGGAGGAAGAGAGAAGGAGAGATAAGGAGGGGAGGAGGAGGAAAAGAGGAGGAGTGGAGGAGGTGGAGGAAGAAGAGGAGGAGAAGAGAAGAAGAGGAGGAGTGGAGGAGGTGGAGGAAGAAGAGGAGGAGAAGAGAAGAAGAGGAGGAGTGGAGGAGGTGGAGGAAGAAGAGGAGGAGAAGAGAAGAAGAGGAGGAGTAGAGGAGGTGGAGGAAGAAGAGCAGAGGAGGGGGTGCAGATGAGGAGCATAAGAGGAGGAGAGGAGGAGGTAAAGAGGAGGAGCAGAGTCATTTCCTCTGACATCACTTCCTGGTGAGCGTATTCTGATTTTAGAGTTGTTCGTTTGCTACGTTTAATCCTTAATAAAGGATAACTTTGACATGCCCCTGACATGTGCCCCTTGTCAGTCCTGGGACCCCTTCTGTTCAACCTCTACATCAGGGATATTCAACGTCAGGCCCGGGGTCCAAATCAGGCCCCTCAAGTGATTTAATCCGGCCCAAGACCCATTTCCAAATATTTAAAAAAAAACAAAAGAATCTTCACTGGTTTATTTCTGTTAGGTTTAGTTTAGACCGGGTTTGGTCTGGTTTATTTAGTCCCTATTTAACTGGGCTTGAGACTTGTTTTGATTCAAGGTTGGTCCTGGTTCTAACCTGGTTGGTACTACAGCATTAGCTCTACATTATAATCTAGTCCAAGTTTAATTCTTGTTCAGTTCTGAATGAGCCATTTTGCAAAGCGATGTTGGTTATTTCTCACAGAAATCTAATCTTTGAGTAGTTATTTTATTGTTATGAACATATTTATTTAACTCAGTTTATCAAAATAGAGTTGATATATTTTGTACAACCCAAATTACAGTAGTTACAGCAGTGGCGTGTTGTCCACCTCCGGTCCAGAGGCCTTGGCCTTCAGAAAAATCTGGCCCTCTGGAAACTTAAATTGAATAGCCCTGCTCTGCATGCTGCCATTAGGTCAGTTGATACGCAATGAATTGCAGATGAATATGGCCCAGTGGATTCACTCTGTCACTGCATCCAACAGATCAGTGTGTGGATGCAAAACAACTTTCTCCAGCTGAACTCAGACAAGACTGAAATCATCGTCTTTGGCCACAGAAACAAAGAGAAAGTGTTAACAGTCACCTCCAGAGTCTCGCTCTAAAACCTATACAAATCAAGTTAGAAATCTGGGGGTAATAATGGACTCAGACTTGAATTTTAACAGCCACGTCAGACCAATCACATCAGCAGCTTTTTACCATCTAAAAAACATTGCCAAAATCAAAAGTATAGTGTCTAAACCAGACCTGGAGAGACTTATCCATGCGTTTGTCTCTAGTAGATTAGACTACTGTAACGGCCTGCTCACTGGCCTCTCCAAACGAGCACTTTGAATTGCCTTGTGTATGAATTGTGCTTTACTAATAAACTTGCCTTGCCTTATCTACGAATTATACACAAAGTATTCTAGCTTCCTGTACACCATTAAATTGCTCCATAAACACCCCGGAGCCTCATACAGCTCACTTTCTGTCCTTATTTCATGGATTAAACCACTTGTTCTCTTGCCTCAGCCTGAGCTAGCCTAGCATAGCCGCTAGCTTCATAGCTGACTCTTCCTCCGCCTTTACCTCAAGTTGTCACATGTCCAGTCAGAACCCTTCTTCTCTGAAGACAGGTGCATGAAGTGCAGTGCAGTGGTAGCTTTGAAGGCTTGGGTTACAGAGTTAGAAGCACGGATCCAGTGTTTGGAGGAGCTGAAGTCTAGCTATAGCCAGATTGTAGCATCATTACCGAAACGCACCACAGGTCATAGTGTTAGCGTTAGCAGTGCCAGCAAGGCTAAGACTAGCCCCTCAGTGCCTCCCGCGCAGCCGGGACTTAGACCAGGAAAAAAATAGGGACCAATTTGTGACAGTTCGAAGGGAACGAGGCGCTAAACGCCAGCCTGTAGTGCACCGTGAGCTTCCCTTCTACTGTAGGTTTGCTCCTCTCAGCGATCACACGCCCTCTGAATGGACTCGTGATACTCTGGTAATTGGAAGTTCTATAATCAGAGACGTGAAGCTACCAGCGTCAAGTGTTAGATGTTTACCAGGGGCCAGAATGGGGGACATCGAAGGAAACCTTAGGCTTTTAAAGCAGAGTAGACAGAGGTTCCGCCGAATCGTGATTCACGTCGCCCGGCGGAGACAATCAGAGGTGCTCAATTTACAAGTAGGTGCGGTGGTGTGTGAAATTGCAAAATTGAAGTCAGAGACAGTAATATTTTCTGGTCCCCTGCCCAATCGGATCGATCCTCTGGTTATTTGGTTGGTGTTTGTTGCGGTGACTTTTATAGATGGGCTAAACTCCAATGGGCTGAATGGATTAAATAACATCGCTTCAACGACCAATTACACAGATTAAACTGCTGCTTCTTCGCTTTCTCCTGTGCACATGCTCACGTAGGAACAAGATTCCCACACAGGTTTATTCAGGTGGCTTGAGTTTTGTCCTCAGAGCACATGTGCAGACCTCTAAAACAAGCTGCTATCAGCTCTGGTTCTGAAAGCTGATGTCAGAGAGGGGGGAATGAACACGGTCACAGACTGAGCAGCTGCAGGAGAAGAAGAACCAAGTTTCCTGAAATACTGCTAAGCGGCCTGCAGGGGCTTTGGCAGCAGAAGTGAGGAAGAAAATGGTCTTATTTTGATATAATTTAGAACAATTTATATATAGTTGTGACACACAGTATTTTAGATTGTATTGGTCAATCACTGCTCGCCTTAATAGCCCTGACCGCACACCACTGAACTGGAGTTTTGGGGAAAGCGGAGCAGTAGTGTGAGAGCTCTCGCCCGCCCAGTCACAAATTAAGTGTTCAGACTCAAGGCAGATAGAGACTGTGTGTGTCCCTCGTGCAAATAATGTCAAAAAGTTTAATCTCAGAAAAGCTAGTTCAGGCGTCAGACAAAAAAACTTCAGAAAAATAACACTCACAAATGATACAAATAAACAAATAAATAAGCATATCAAATGTGGACTGTTAAACATTAGATCAATTTCCTCAAAATTCCTTTTTAGTTACATGAATTAATTAGTGATTATAACATAGATCTTCTAGCTCTAACTGAAACTTGGCTCTAACAAGATGAATATGTCAGACTTAACGCATCCACCCCATCAACTCACGTTAACTTTCAGACCCCCAG
>BJKM01000781.1:51114-91114 GCA_015082035.1 Chaenogobius annularis
GAGATGAGTTAACTCAGAGGTGGATCTTAGAAGGGGGAAGATCCGGAATAATAACGAAGTTGTAGGTTGGTACAATTTACACGTGCCAAATGTAAGGAGTAATGTAATGTAAGGAGGCTATAGGACAAGTTGTTTTACGAGGGGGAGTGTCAGGTCAATATTCATGAATCAAGACCAAATATAAAGACATGTTTTGGCCTGAGCTACGACTTATTCTGCAGAATATTGTCCGGGTCTTTGTGGCGTACTGTTGTTGCGTGTGTTTAACCAATAAAGACTCTATTTTGCATTGAAACTTTTCAAGTCTGGAGTTTGGTTATTCTTCGAGGAGTATTTTGTTTCTTCAGTACCAGTTTGTTAATATAAACCAGAGCTCTTCATCCTGTTCTAAAGTAACCTACAGTGTGCCACAGGGGTCAGTACTCGGACCAATTCTGTTTACTCTTTATATGCTGCCGTGAGGTAAGATCAACAGAAAGCATGGCATTATCTTCAACTGCTCTGCAGATGACACAAAACTGTATTTATCAATGAAACTCGATCAGACCGATCAAGTAGACAGACTTAGTGCTTGTGTGAAGGACATAATCAATCACTCACTGCACTGTCACTTTCTGAACTACAACTGTAAATTTAACTGTGATTAACTGTAGTTCTCGTGTAAATAGTAATGCCTATTTTTATTTTTATTTTTACTATAGTAATTTTGAATTGTTTCTTAATGAATGCCTTTTTGATTTCACCTTTTTTGATTTCACATGTTTTTTATTATTGAATGGTGTTCTATGTTGCACCTTAATGCCAAGACAAGTTTCTATGGTTGTGAATTTTGTTCATTGACAATGGCAATACACTTTCTGATTCTGATTCTGATAAAAACCTGGATGGCACTTCATTATCGGCTTCCTTACTCTGAAAAAACCCAGGTCATTCTACTAGGCCATAAACATCTACGAGACGCTTTATCTGAGCAGATAGTCCCACTGGACCACGTCAGTGTGGCCTCCAGCTCCACTGGAAGAAACCTTGGAGTCTTATTTGACCAAGAGCTCTCATTCAAAGCACACATAAATCAAGCCTGTAAAACAGCCTATTTCCATCTGCGTAATAAAGCCAAAATCAGAAAAATCTTGCCTAAAAGTGATGCTGAAAAAATCGTGTTTTTAACATCTAGATTAGACTACTGTAACTCCTGCTGCAGCGTGCCCTAAAAGCTCCATTAAAAGTTTTCAACTGGTTCAAAATGCAGCAGCAAGATTACGAACAGGAACTAAAAGAAGAGAGCACATTACGCCGGTGCTGGAGTCTCTTCACTGGCTCCTGTCGAGTTTAGAATCAAATTCAAAATCCTCCTCCTGATTTACAAAGCCATAAATGACCACGCCCCATCCGACCTCAAAGAGGCTATAGGACCTTATCATCCAAACAGAGCACTTCACTCTCAAAATGCTGGACTTCTGGTGGTCCCAAGGGTCTCTAAAAGCACAGTAGGAGGTAGAGCGTTTAGCTCCCAAGCTCCTGTGTTGTGGAATCAGCTCCTGTCCATGTTAAAGAGGCCGACACAGTCTCCGACACAGTCTCCGACACAGTCTCTTCATTTAAGACCAGGCTTAAAACGTTCCTCTTTGAAATGGCTTATGGTCAGGCCAGTGAGGAACAGAAATAAAAACCTATAGTTCCAGCTCTGCTGCCCGAGGAGCAACTATACTGGGGGAAGTATGGCAGCTTGAGCACTATCCTCTGATGAAGAATACTTTACTATCAACAATACTTCATATTTTATTTCACTTGTAGTCTTTTCATTACTGTTCAGATCTTTTTCTCCTTCTTCTTCTCCTCTGGGGAAGGGTCATTATGCCCTGCTCTCACATGATTTGTCTGTCCTTCGTGTGAGGACTGACTGGCAAAATGTTGCTCCTGCAGCTTGGAACTCCTTACAGTCGGAGTTGAGATTGCATGAAATGGTCTCAATTAGGGGTTTTCATTCAATTTTAAAAGACAATCTTTTGTCTTGAATCTTTTTTTTTCTTTTTTTAATGGTTGTAGTTTTAAATGTAGATTTAGTTTTCTTTTCTTTAAATGTGTAATGTTTTAAATTGTGTATATCTTTACTTTGCCCCAGGTCACCCTGAAAAAAGAGGCCTCAATCTCAGTGGGTTCTTACCTGGTTAATACATAAAATAAATACTTGAGAGTCGTCGGGCAGGTTTGTCTTGGCTCCGCCCCTCACACCTCTGCTTTAAACACCTGCAGGTGACACACCTTCCACTGCTCCTCCAGCGACTCATCTTTTTAATAACCTTCTGGAAATGTGAGGTCTTTCTGCTGTAGACTGCGTTTCATTTTAGTTTGATACTTATTATTTCCTTATTATTTTCAATCTAAACCTTTTTCTTTTTGATAACAAACTTTCTTTAATACAATTCTGTGACACATTATTGAGCCATAAATTCTAGTAATTTCATTAGTTTTATTCAGTGATATCTTGTGATTCTGACAACACATTTCGCTGGGATGTCTTTCCTGCCGGAGACGCTGTGCTTGCATAGATTGGCCCGGATGCCCTACTTCTCCCTCCCCACAGCGCCGCAGTGCAAAGTCACCTACGTCTGGATAAATGCGTACGGGACCGCGACCAAATCCAAGACCCGGACTCTGGACTCTGAGCCACAAAGTGTCCAAGGTCAGTCCAGTTCTGTCACTGCAGAAAAGGCTCTAAATATCCAAATATATCTACATCTGACAAGTTTATATATCAGGTTCTCTTCTCTGTTATTTGATTGTCTTTTTAGATGTAATGTATGACAAGAATATATATTTTTGTTTCCTCAACTTAAAATAAGATTGCAACTGAAGATGTAAAACCGGAGCCGAGTGCACCAGCTGGTCCTAAATACGGTCTTAAAACCACATCTGACTTCAATCTGAAAGTTAAGACCAACTTTATCGTTAGGAGTAGTGCACCAGCAGGACCAAGCCCAGGTGTAATTACGGCCAGTGTGGAGCAGGCGTAAGGCAGGGACAACATGAGAGAAGTGCAGGCAGCGAGCGACAGACAGAGCTGCGGCGTGCACGAGGGTCAAGATTCCTCTACTCCGCAGACCTTAACCAGAAGGAACCTTCACCAACCGGTCTGGAGGAACACATGAAGTAAAGGCGCTTCAATGCAAATGTATGTAAAAGAATAAAAATGAATAAAAACATGACGTGATTATTTCTATATCTATAAAAACATGTTTTATTTTTATCTTTTTACATTATGTGTTTTTTAAATACATAAAATAAATAATGGTTTAGTTGTGGGGTAAGATGTTAGTGTATAATATTTATGTGCAAACACAATCAGGAAAACATTCAAACTGAATGACAGCTTGGCAGTTGATAGAAATATTGATAACACTGTAGGGTGAAGATTGATCTGAAGAAATGTTAATTATTGCATTGACATATTTTCAGATGGAGTTTAGGGCTCTTTAACCAAAGATATTTCTGTCTCGCTCAACCTTACACGCCCACACACGCACAAACAACCACACCCACACCCACATTTACACACACACACACACATCACATCCGGGCTTCAGGGACCTCTGAATGAAGGTAGGTCACGTGAGGTTCCTCCTGGTTAAGGTCTGCGGGGAGGGGTCCTGGGGCCCTGCTCTGGTTCAGGGGGACTGCTTTTCCCGTGCACTTTCCGCGCTGCAGCTGCAGCGATGTTCATGCTCCGAGCTCCTTTTGTTTTACTCTGACCTCGTCCACAACTGTGCTTCTTGTCACATCTACAGACAATGAAATAATCCAGGAACAAAACTAAACAAGACTGAAGTTCCTCCACGATCTGTGGAAGTTCCACTAACAATAACGGAACACTTCCTGTGTCCCCTACAAAATAAAGAGCTCAATCTTATAGATTTCAGCACATATTTACTTTTAACAGTTTCTGAATTATACCAATAATATTTTAAACCAAACATGTTTTGCACTTGATAATTATAATTGCTCAACCAAATTAGACACAATCAAGGCAATTTATGACCAATTACTCACGTCACAAAATGAGCCATCAATGAATAAGTTATCGCTTTCTGAGGTCACTCACCTGTTATTGATTGTATCCATATGCCACACAGTACATTACCAGCGCCCCCTAGTGTGCATTACATTATATTACGCGTAAGTCACTATCACAGCTATTTATTGTCCATTTACTGTTCTGTTGTCATAGCCACTTACTGTAAATAACACCTGCACATTATGTTAGATTTAAAAACTATTTTTAAAGTTATCCATCTTGTCTTTCATTGTTTTTCATATGTGTCCTCCTCCCGACAAATAAGGGTTCTCTTGCTTTTTAAAATGATACACAGGGCGTCAGTCACGAGGGAATTTGACCAAACATGTTTTTGAAATCATAAAAGTGTATTAATAAGTCAGGTGCGTTGATGGAGGCAGAAGTTGAGCTCTGGTGGAGCAGTGGACAGAGATGGAGTTGTAGGTCTTCCAGGCCATGGTGATTATAATGTAGACCTGCTTAATCATACCAAACATAAAAGTACTCATGATTTTCCATATCTTGACCTTACATCCAAGGATTTCAAAGCAGAATCACAGCAACCAGCACCACCCTCAGTATCCTAGTAAGTTACATTATTTACCGGTCTTAATTTAATAACTGTCTTTTGTTAAAGTGGGACCTGATCTTGTAAAAACAATTCCTGACTTGTTTGCAAGAATCTCATAAAAATCCATTCTAATCCGAATGTTTTTGGCTCTTGTAGACGTAAAAGCAACTGAAAATAAATAAAACATCCACAGACTATAATAATATTGATATGAAGAAAGTTGAAAAATACAATAAAAAGCATATTAAAACCTTTTTTTTTCAGTTTCTTCCATTTTTATTTCACATTTTTAAAAAAGAATAAACATAAAACACGGAACAGACCAGAGAGCGAAAACAACAATAAACATGAACTAACAGTCCCAAAACACGTGATAGTAGTTTTCCTCCTGGTGCCACAGTTTCTCCACATTCACATTTCCTTGTGAATAATGTCATCTTATGTCAGTTATTCTTCATAATGTTTTAAATGTGGCTGTTCTGTCAAAGGTGCTCAGAATTATAAAAGCAATGCAGAGGCACGTTTGCACATTAATCATCCCCGTTTTGTTCTCAGATGTTCCGGAGTGGTATTCGACGTACAGGGAAAACGAGCAGATGATCGAGCTCACTTTGATTCCGGTTCAGATGTTCCGGGACCCCGTTCATGTTGGACCCAAACAAACTGGTTCTGTGCGAGGCTCGGAAGCTGAACGGGACACCAGCTCGTAAGTGACACGTCAGCACCATGAATATCTACAAGACTGGAGGATCGAATCAGGTCCAAGGTCAAGCTCTTAACCAGATTTAGGTTAAGGTCTAAAGCTGTTTGTGTTTTTGCGGTTCAGCGGGGTGCAGGAGGCCAGAGTGCATGGAGGCTATGGAGGCTGTGAAGGACCAAAAGCCGTGGTTTGGGTTTGAGCAGGAGTATATGCTCCAGACTGTGGATGGAAAGCTCTTTGGATGGAACGGAATGAACACACCGCTTGGAGGTATGATGGATTTATGTGGTGATGAAGGTGTTCTTTATTCTGAGAAGAAATAATCTCAACTACTTTCTCTGATGATTTCATTTTCGGGAAAAGATTCATTATCCTGCTACATTTAGCCCCAAACAATATCAGCAGATAAACAATATTGCTTTGCTCAAATGCACAATGGCAGCACTTTTCTAACCAAAAACACAAAAGTAGCTTTATAAAAACCCCTCCATGAACCACCACCTTAACGTGGTGGAGAGGTTCGAGTGCTCGGAGGATTGGAGCTATGTTGCCTGGGACACTATGCTCACAGTCCACATGTGCTTTGTGGATCTGCAGAAGGCGTTGGACCTCATGGTGCCCTCTGGGGGGACGGCAGGAGCCATGTTCATTTCATTGTAAGTCAGACTGTTCCCAGTGCATGTCGGCCTTTGTAGACGCAGTCAGACAATCATCAATGAATGATGGCTGTTATATCAGGAGGCATCTTTAGAACAAGCATTTTTAATTGTAGTCTGCTTTGGTCATGAACATGTTACACGGGGTACACAACTCCTGCCCACCTTAAGTACATGCGTAACAGTTGTTACTACGGGTTCCTGTGTGAGAGCGTGCAGTTGGGAAAGGTGCTGCGTCGCTGCCTGTAAAAGCATTTTTTTCAATTTCAATTCAATTTGTTTTCGTAATGCCTGAAATCGCAATAGCAGTTGCCTCAAAGGGCGAAAAGCCAACAACAACCCTCGTCCGTCCCAAAAGTCAAGCAGAAAAGGGAGCCTAACAATGTGCAGAGTTTAAGATCACTGGATGGATTGTAACCCTATGTCATCTGTGTTGCTTTGTGCTCTGTCTGAGCTTGTCTTGATGAGTCACCCACAGATGCAAGCTCCTTTTACACGTCTGGAGACTCCCTCCACTTGCGACGTCCTGAACTAGTGTGGGATCAGCAAACGCACTTAGCGGCAACAACAACTTTTTTGGTTACTTGATACTGACACTCGTACAGCCGAACCCCATGACGTCTACTACTTGGACCCGTCTCCACATCCATAGTCCGACCCAAACTTGGGGTCTGGCGATAATGTACATCCTCACGGAAGAATCGGCAGTAGCAGCGTCCTTTTTGGTTCTGTTTCCCTTTTTGTCCCTTTTGTCCTAATTTTACCCCAAGAGGGGGAACAACAGGCTGAGAGAGCATTCCGGAGACGTGTTTTTCCTCTTGCCCTCTGAGCTGGTGGGAACTTTTTGGGCTCCTTGTTGTAATGTCCTAATCACCTCCAGGTGGTGCTGTAGGGGGTGGTTAAAGCCAAAGAGCAGGTGCTTATCTGTGTTGTGTGGGTTTCCTTTATACTTCTATCTGGAGCTTCTGTCCTCTTCCTCTGATAGTGGAACAATAAAGAAAGGCCAAGAGGTTCTCCGTAGCGTTTTCTCTTGTAAACCTGATGTTGATGTGTTCTGGGGAGATTTATACATAAGTTTAATGTGCAGATTACTGTCAAAAATAAGAGACTGTGTGAGGAGAGAAAAGACGGTGGTTTGAGCTGGTCATTAATAACTTCAGTGAGAGAAAAGAGTTTTCTGTGCATGAGCGAGAGCAGGAGAGGAGCAGGTGCTCTCTCTGTGGCTGCTGCCGCTCTCGTCCTTCTCCTCACAGTTTTTAGTGGTGCTTCTGTTGGTCACAGAGCAGAGACCTGTCTGAACTTACCGGAGAAAGTGCAAAAAGCATGTGCTTTCCGCCGCTCTGCCCCACAGGTTTTTCTGCTCAGGTGGGGCTGGATAGGGTCTATGGCAGAGACGTCAGCAACAGTCACTACAACGCCTGTCTCTACGCCGGGATCAAGCTCGCTGGGACGACAGGCGAGGGTGCGCCTGCAAAGGTAAAACACAATCTCGTCTTCACTCTGTACAAACGATTGAGCCATGTTGACAAAAATGTATATCTAGATATGTTTTAGTATCTAGCTGGAGGCGTGGCCTATTGTACATCTGTGGTTGATTAGGGAAAGCCCCACCCATTTGTTGTGAGGCGAGTGCCATTTGAGCTGAACTGTTCATTTCATCTGCATTTCCTAATTAGCAGGACCAAGTTATACAACATATTTATTTTTGTCCATCATAAACGTCTGACTGGCGTGCTTGTGTGTCACAGTGGGAGTACCAGGTGGGCATCTGTGAAGGTCTGGAGGTGGGGGACCAAGCCTGGATGGCCCGGTACATCCTCCACAGAGTCTGTGAGGACTTCGGAGTCATTGCCTCGTTCCAACCAAAGCCTCTTAAGGACCGGCGCTGGTGCAACGGAGGCCACATGAACTTCAGCACAGAGAGCATGAGGGCCGAGGGGGGCATCAAGTGAGTACAGAGTCATTCATGCTCTGGGAAGCCACTATGTAGTCACAGCAGCTGCCCGGGGGCCATGTTTTTAGATTGAAGGGGAAATTGAAGAACTTGGAAACCAACACAGACATGGAGAGAACATGCAAACTCCCCACGGACTCAGTCCTACATTCAGAATCCTCAGTACTTCACAAACAGAGGAACTTGTCTCAGCCTTAAGGTGCAACATAAAACACTGAGCAATAATAAAACAACATAAATTCAATCAAACAAAAGGGCATTAAGAAACAATTTAAAATGACTATAGTATAAAATAAAAATAAAAATAAAAATAGGCATTGCTATGTACACAAGTTTACAGTTTAAGTTTAAAGTTGTAGTGCAGAAAGTGACAGTGAGTGAGTGATGAATATTGTAGTTAAAGTGAAAGGTGTTTAGAAGTGTTCATGAGTCCAACGGCAGAGGGAAAGAAACTATTCTTGTGGCGGGAGGTTCTGGTCCGGATGGACCGTAGCCTCCTGCCTGAGGGGAGTGGTTCAAATAGTCCATGTCCAGGGTGAGAAGGGTCAGCTGTGATCCGACCTGCTCGTCCCAGAGCCCTGGAGACGTACAGGTCCTGCAGAGATGGAAGTCTGCAGCCGTTGGATAAGACCCTCCACATGCCACACTTTTTCTAATGCACAAAGTCCCAACAAGGCCCCAGCTCCAGGCTCTAAAAGAAGCTAAAGCAAGCCACTTTTAGCTCTACTTTAAACATTTTTACTTTTTTTGTTCAGTTGGAAAGATTGTTCCTGTCCTTTATTGCATTACAGACTTTTTTTGTATGCATTACTGCCCCTGGTGGAGGCTCGTGTGGCTCTGGTTCTCACTGAACTAAACTGAACATAGTTAAAGAGCGACGAGTGCAGAGTCATTCAGGATTCTTTATTCACAGTTAAGAATTATAGCTAGTCTTTTTGCATCATCAGTTTAAAAGTCTGTATTTTTGTACAGTGTGGTTGTGGTGACGCTTGAATGTTTTCTAAAATTAAAAGATAAACAGGCTCGTTGTCACCATCAAAAGAAAAGGTTTAGCACATTCTGTCCTATTAAATACAATATAAGATAACAAAGTCGTAGATTCCCGACTTTGCCTAAAGGGATTTAGGGATAATATGACAATGATCATTTCATACTTTTCCATGCAGTTTCAGGAGTTAAATAAATTGACTATAAATTGACTTTTCCTGTAACATATATATTTTACATCCTGTGGCCAAATAAATGATCCAAAAACTAACTTTTTTTACGCAGACACATTCATGCAGCAATCGAGCGTCTTGCCCAGCGGCACGCCGAGCACATGGAGGTGTACGGCAGCCAGAACGATGAGCGTCTGGTCGGCACAGGGGTGTTCTCTGACTTCAACAAGTTCTCTTGGACCACCGCAAGCCGGGCGGGGAGTGTGCGTATTCCTGGGTTTGTGAGCCAGGCTGGGAGGGGTTACCTGGAGGACCGACGCCCCGCTGCTGCAGACTGTGACCCCTACCTGGTCTGCAAGGTCCTTGTCCAAACCCTGCTTACTACCCCCTAGTGTGGAGATAATGGAGGAGCAGAATGGTTGCTAGGTAACAGTTGTGGAATCAACTCTACCTAGGTCATATTTTTAACAATGTACAACCAGGAAGTACAAAAAAAAAAAAAAACAGGCCACTGATGAAAATGGTCCCTCACTCTAATATTTGTTGATCCTTTCTCTTTGATCACAGCATACGTTCACTCTGACATAGTTCCAATAAGCTTCTGCAACAATAAATATTTGATATCCTTTCCAGTGTGTCATTGTTCCTCACACAGATCTTCAGTGAGATCTTCAGCGTGTCATTGTTCCTCACACAGATCTTCAGTGTTCCATTGTTCCTCACACAGATCGTCAGCGTGTCATTGTTCCTCACACAGATCTTCAGCGAGTCATTGTTCCTCACACAGATCTTCAGCGAGTCATTGTTCCTCACACAGATCTTCAGCGAGTCATTGTTCCTCACACAGATCTTCAGAGTGTCATTGTTCCTCACACAGATCTTCAGTGTGTCATTGTTCCTCACACAGATCTTCAGAGTGTCATTGTTCCTCACACAGACCTTCAGAGTGGTCATTGTTCCTCACACAGATCTTCAACGACTCATTGTTCCCCACACAGATCTTCAGTGTGTCATTGTTCCTCACACAGATCTTCAGTGTGTCATTGTTCCTCACACAGATCTTCAGTGTGTCATTGTTCCTCACACAGATCTTCAGTGTGTCATTGTTCCTCACACAGATCTTCAGTGTGTCATTGTTCCTCACACAGATCTTCAGAGTGTCATTGTTCCTCACACACACCTTCAGAGTGTCATTGTTCCTCACACAGATCTTCAGAGTGTCATTGTTCCTCACACAGATCTTCAACGACTCATTGTTCCCCACACAGATCGTCAGTATGGCATTTTCCTCACACAGATCTTCAGTGTGTCATTGTTCCTCACACAGATCTTCACTGGGGTTCAGATCTGTATTTCATTAGTTTTTGCTTCTCCTTAGATGTTTTTTTCTCTGCTTGATCCCAGTGATTCGATCCTTCTCAAACACACTGACATCTTTTCCATGACCACAGGATTTGGCTTTCCACACGGTTGTTTCAGAAATGAGAAGCCACTCACTGCATCAGTTGCGAGTAAATACTGAAAGATCATCACCTGCAGCAGTTCTCCAGTAGGAGGCGCCACCTACTGTGTTTGCTTTACAAAAAATGGTCAAACTGGGGACAAATTGGCAAAATGTTTTAGGTAAATCTGAAATGTAATTGTGTTCACTATGTTTTAGTGAAATGTCTTTCCCTGTTGAATACAAAACTTATTAAAAAAACACATAAAACAAACAGTTACTAGATAAAATGTCAATAGAACAAACTAAACAACTGTATAAAACACACAAGCAATAAGAAATGAAAAATATTTTTAAACAAGAGCACTGGAACTGTGGATCATCTTTTAAAAGTGCTTTGAATTCATTAAAAGGGATGAAAAAAAATAACTAAAAAGTCTGAGTTCCTGAAAGCCTTACCCCTCGTCCCTCTCTCTGTATTTACTCTGTGACAATCTAAAATAAAAATGTCCTGTGATCTTTATCGATGAATACCTTGATCTGTTGTTCAGTAAACATGTTAAATAATCAGTTAAAACCCAAATAACAGCTTTGTAAACAAACACAAGTCAGTGCCGTTCTCTTCACATTCAACCTTCGAGTCTGACTGACTGAGTTCTGTGCGCTTCTCCTGCAATGAACCTTAGAGCTGAACCTTAGAGCTGAGAGCTGAGCCTTAGAGCTGAACCTTAGAGCTGAACCTTAGAGCTGAGCCTTAGAGCTGAACCTTAGAGCTGAACTTAGAGCCTTAGAGCTGAACCTTAGAGCTGAACCTTAGAGCTGAACTTAGAGCTGAACCTTAGAGCTGAGCCTTAGAGCTGAACCTTAGAGCTGAACCCTACCCTATTTAGTTTGACATGAATTTATTAATAGTTTTAAATTAAATAAAGTGAATGCGACTGTGTTTTAGGTGTGAAATTAAGTTAATGTAAATTGTAAATAACAGAGGTCCGAGGACAGACCCCTGAGGTACTCCTTTTCTTAAAATGACAAAATTCAGATTGAAAGCCATCAGCAGAAACATCTTGACCTGTTTTTTTGAGGTAATCTACAGACCACTTTTTGGTACGTTTTGATTGCAGTGTGCACGTCCTCTTGCGTTCACATGCACAGAGAAGTCTGGGAGCGTTGCTAAAAGTGTCCAGTGACATTATGATGTCTGCTGATTCTGGAAAATGCCCTGTTCTAGTTCTGTTGGATCGGTCTGCAGCCTTCGACACTGTCCACAATCATATACTGTTCAAAAGATTGAGGGACCTGATTGGACTGTCAGGGTCAGTTCTTCATTGGTTTTCCTCATATTTATCTGGTCGGAGTTTTAGTGTTGCCGCAAACCAAACAATGTCTGAGTCAGCTGATTTGTTGTGTGGAGTTCCTCAGGGTTCCGTTTTGGGTCCTGTCCTATTTTTGCTTTATATAATCCTCCTAGGAAAGATCATTAAAGAGTTTAGTGATGTCTCCTACCACCTGCTCTTTTAAGCCTTCTGAGATCCAGAAGCTGAACTCCTTAGTCAGTTGTTCAGTACAAATAAAAACAATGGCTGAGTTGCAATTATCTGCAGCTCAATGCAGACAAAACAGAATACGAATTACTGCCCCAAATTGTGCGATTCCAGGGATAAACCAGTATTTGGGTGACCTAGGCCAGTCTGCTAAACCAAGTCTTAGAAACTTGAGTGTTATCTTTGACATAGACATGTCTTTAGAACACCACTCTAAGTTAACTAGGAACTGTTTCTTTCAGTTGAGGAACCTTTCAAAACTCAGGAAAATGTCTCATGATTTCTGGAACTCAGAATTCATGCTTTTGTCTCTTCACGTTTAGATTATTGTAATAGTTTGTTTTCCTGTCTGATCAAGAGGGAGCTCTCTCGTCTGCAACTGGTCCAGAACTCTGCAGCGAGGATCTTGACCCGCACAAAGAGAAGGGCGTGTGATTTGTACCATTTTCATTCTGTGTTTCAACTGTTTTTGTGAAGCACTTTGTGACTTCTGCCTGTGAAAGGTGCTATACAAATAAAATTAACTTACTTACTAACTTATCAAAGTGCATATGACAGGTTTCCATGACGTTCTAAGTATGAATCCCTCTAAAATGTGTCATATATATGGTGTAAGGGTTAGACGAGCTTTGGCCCTTGTTCGTTGCTACATTTGTGGAATTAGAGCGACACGTTGAATGTTGAAGGTCGAACTCAAAGATGATAACTGCAAAAACCCCAAATTATTGTAAGAGTTTGAGGAGGAGAAATGGTAGAAACAGAGGAAAACTGACGGGAAATTGGTCAACAAGAAAGTGTAAATTAGTGGTGAATTTGTGGAATATTACGGCTCAAGCTCGGCTGAGCAATGAACCACAGGACTAACAAAGCCAGGGCGACTGACAACAACAGCATACATCAATATTGACCAATATTGATAATGTTGACCTTGACCTTCCTGTCGATCAGGTTAGAGCTCTTAGGCTCCGGGGCTCTTCTCCTCCCGAAGAGCAAGAGGATATGCTTTAGGAGCCATGAAGACAATAAAGACCGTGTTTGTGTAGATGCGATTACCAAACGATGCAGAGCTTCAAACTGCGCTGGGTTTTGGCAGAGTGCCACGTGCTCGGACCACCCGATCAGTGGGCTCTGGTGCGGGTCGAGCCTTATGACCTGTTCTAACCCCTGCTCTCACGCACTTGAGATCGTTGCAATTCAAAGGTCCCACGACGTCCTCAGTGGTTGAGGTTGGAGTTTTAGCCGGCCCTTGTGTCTGACCCCTGGTGGACAGACAGCCGTGCTGTTGTTGTTGAGCTCCACAGGTGAGCTGAAGACTGCTCGACAGTGTGATGCGTGAACCCAAGTACCGCGTTCGGCTACTTTCACTGCAGTGTCCGTGATGAACTTGGAATGGACCTAAGCAGCGTTTCGACCTCCAGTACTTACGGACCAGGATCCAGTCTCCTGCTTTGAAATTATGTAGTACAGCTTCAGCTGCCTTTGGGAGAGCGGTTTTAACCTGCGCAGAAACAGTGCATCCAATTATTTACAATAAGCTAACATTGAATCATCACACAGGGAAGAATCATGTAGATCTCGTGGTGGAGGTGGGTATAGACCTATATTAGGAGGGCGAGCAAACCGAATTTCAAATGGACTCATTTTATATCTTGCCTGTACTTGCATACGCATGTACATGAGGGCGAATGGAAGCGCCTTGACCCAGGAGAGTCCTGTTTGCTCACAGATTTTAGTCAGTTTTTTTTTTTGATTGTCCTGTTTCTTCTTTCGACTAAACCTGATGACTGGGGATAAGACGTGTGTTTACGGAGCGCAATACCCAGAAATTGACCCACCTCGTCCATCACCTCAAAATGGCTGCCATTATCACTAGACATTTTTTAGGGATTGTCCAGCGTGGATCTATCTCTGTGATCAGAGGTTTGACCACTGCACTGCTGGAGGCTGTAATGGAAAAATGTCTTTCTATCAAGGTTGCAAATAATGTCATGTCTATGTATCATATAATATTATCTTCGTGGGTCAAAACCTTGAGGGTTGTTTTCATTTTGACTAGAGCTGATTTGATTGTGACAATGTGCTTACGTGTCAATATATGTGACTGTCTTTAAAAGGATGTTTACTGTCATGTTCTTGAGTCAGGAAGGGAGAGCTGATCTTGTCAGGGAAAGTGTTTTTTTATTTGCTGTGCACGAGTAAATAAAGATCCACCTTTTGAGAACGACAAACTCTGTTTACCTCTTTATTTCTTGGTACTTTTCCACATAAATGCCACAACAATTTGGCGTCACGAATAGAATCTGAACTTAAACCACAGCATGTAGGACGAATCCCTAATATATATTGTTTTGCAGTACATGTCCCGTGCACCCCTCTGAGGGAGGGTATTCATTTGAATACATCTCAGGCGGGTCCCGGAACCACATGTGCACCTTACTACACCGTACCAGACATTTTAGGGACCATTCCAATTGAGGATTACATGTTTCTCTGTGGATATTACATGTATAAATGTCTTCCGGCTGGATGGATGGGTGGGCCGCTGCGCTGCTGTTATCCCGTTGGATCATTATACATAATATCATAATAATATCTGGGACACCACACCTCACACAAGCAGAGATCAGCGGGATCTGCCACCTCATGACTCTGTTTGACGTCTGTCTGACGTGCCAGATGACCATAAGATTTGGACCACAGGGGAAACCTTTTTATTGGCTTTATTCCCAAGTGTAGGTGTGGGTAAACTCATGTTTGCGCTTAGATCCTCTTAGCTACAGATTTACGTCATTTATCAACACAACACTAGCCACTATTTGAGTCACAGAGAAAAGAGATGAATGCACTTCAAAATCGTTATTGTGCTCAATCAAATTGCTGGAGCGGCTGGGGGTGTGTGTACTTTACTCAGGGGGAGCTGTTGTACTTATATTCCCGCTAATGATGAAGATGGAGGAGCGATCCAACAGGGACTCGCAAATTTGACAAAACTTCGTGACCTCATGGAGTCAGAAACTGTCACAGCTGCTCATTCTTCCTCAGTGTTGGGATGGTTTCTTACTTCCTGGCGTGACGTGCTTATACATTTTGGCATTATTGTGGTTGTAATCTTGATTGTGTTCTCCTGTGTTCTCCTGTGTTCTCCTGTGTTCTCCGTGTTCTCCTGTGTTTCCTGTGTGTTCTGCTGTGTTCTCCCATGTTTATTCAAAGTCATTGGTAAGATTGTTTCTGCTCAATATGTGTGTGTTCAGGTGACAGGGCCAGATGAACACATCAGTGATTCAGACGATGATTCAATCATTTGGGGAATGAAGTAGTTTAACTGTTTAAACAGAATTTACTGATTCAAGGGGGGGGATAATAATGTTTTAAAAATCCTGGATATATGTGTCCGCCTGTCCGTCTGAGAGAGTCGGATCTCTCCTTCACTGTGGAACTCCTCGAGGTTTCTACATTTTCCTAAAGAGGTTTTGTAGTTTTCCTGGCCGAGAAGGAGGGTCTAAGGACAGGGGAGCAATACTTTATGACTGCTTTTTATCATTACTTATTACTACTTTTTAATATTACTTATTACAAATTTTATTTATGACTTATTACAAATTTTTATTATTACTTAGTCAGAAGGGAGAGATGATCTTGTCAGGGAAAGTGTTTTTATTTACTGTGCACGAGTAAATAAAGATCCACCTTTTGAGAACGACAAACTCTGTTTACCTCTTTATTTCTTGGTACTTTTCCACAGAAATGCCACAACAAGGCATGCTTTCATGGCAAAGCTTTCGTATGCCGGGACCAAACATCCACAAACACCAGACAGAATTTCTTGTCCTCGCATGGAGTTAGTTCAATGAAATCCATCTGCATGTGCCCAAACGGCCTTGGGTGTGCTGCCTGTGGGATTTGTTTTACTCTACCTGGATTGTTGTTTAAACAAATAGCATAAGATTTCGGCATACATTTTTTAAGCCTTTTGTGAACCAATTTTGTGCCGCAGGAGTCACCATACCCCCTTTTGGTGCATGGTCACGGCCAGCTGCCTACATTTTTTTTTAGGTAAGGTTTTTTATTTGGTCCAAGCCATGTGCCATCACACTTCACAGCCTTAGTACACAAAGAGATTTTCAGATGCCGCGACCACACGTAAACATCGTATTGTGCAAATTGCAGGAGCAGCTGTTGGTGTGTGCACTTTACTCAAGGGGAGCTGTTGTACCTTTATTCCCACTAATGATGAAGACGGAGGAGCGATCCAACAGGGATTCGCAAATTTGACAAAACTCTGTGACCTCATGGAGTCAGAAACTGTCACAACTACTCATTCTTCCTCAGTGTTGGGATGGTTTCTTACAACTGTTCGTGACGCCAAATTGTTGTGGCATTTCTGTGGAAACGTACCAAGAAATAAAGACGTAAACATAGTTTGTAATTCTCAACAGGTGGATCTTTATTTACTTGTGCAGAGTAAATAAAAACACTGTCCCTGACAAGATCAGCTTTCCAGGACATGACATTATGTGCAACATCGATAGAATGACATTTTTCCATTACAGGTCTAAACCAGGTCCAAAGCACCTCTAAATTTAGATTTAAGTCTAAACCAGGTCAAATCCAGTGGTCCATCTCTCTTGCTCATATATTTACACATATTATGATTTCTTTGATCCAAAAATTTCTCTGGGACAAATGCATTTTTCTCCCACAGAGACAGAAAGACCAAGGACATCCATCTGCTGTTCATTATCTGTTTTTAAAAGATAAAAAAAATATATATAATAATGATAATAATACATATTTTCCCAAAATCCTGAATTAGCCTTGATTTAATCTTGATTGTGTAAATGTCAAGCCTCAGATTTGACAGCGTCTCACTAGTAAATTAGTGCTCGACTGACAGGAGGTCCGCTTCATCATCAAGGTGCGTTAGGCTTATCTATCTCCATGTAGACCAGCCGGTTACAGGTCAGATCTGTGGTGATGTGTATATTTTTGAAAAATAGATCCGTCCAGTGTTTGTGAACAGAACGGCTGCTATCTAAAGACATATTGACAACGTCAAAATCATTGCCATTGTCAATGAACAAACTTCACAGGCATAGGAACTTGTCTCGGCATTAAGGTGCAACATAAAACACTGAGCAATAATAAAACAACATATATTCAATCAAACAAAAGGGCATGCAACAAAAACGCATGCATTTAAGGGACAATTTAAAAATTACTATTGTATAAAATAAAAATGAAAATAGACATTGCTATGTACACAAGTTTACAATTAAGTTTAAAGTTGTAGTGCAGAAAGTGACAGTGCAGTGAGTGATGAATAGTGAAAGGTGTTTAGAAGTGTTCATGAGTCAATGGCAGAGGAAAGAACTATTCTTGTGGCGGGAGTTCTGGTCCGGATGGACCGTAGCCTCCTGCCTGAGGGGAGTGCCTCCTGCCTGAGGCGTTTGGTTCAAATAGTCCATGTCCAGGGTGAGAAGGGTCAGCTGTGATCCGACCTGCTCGTCCCAGAGCCCTGGAGACGTACAGGTCCTGCAGAGATGGAAGTCTGCAGCCGATCACCTTCTCAGCAGAACGCACAATGTGCTGTAGTCTCTGTTTCCCTGGCTGTGCTCCAGCAGAGGGCCTGTAGTCTCTGTTTGTCCCTGGCTGTGGCTCCAGCAGAGGGCGCTGTAGTCTCTGTTTGTCCCTGGCTGTGGCTCCAGCGTACCACACGGTGATGGAGGAGGTGAGGATGGACTCAATGATGGCCGTGTAATGATGGCGTCGTCTACAGACCTGTTGGCTCTGTAAGCGAACTGCAGGGGGTCAAGCAGGGGGTCCAGCAGGGGGTCCAGCAGGGGGTCCAGCAGGGAGGAGGTGAAGACTTGAGGTGGGGCAAGACCAGGCGCTCAAATGACTTCATGACTACAGACGTCATCGCCACAGGCCTGTAGTCATTAAGTCCAGTGATCCGGGGCTTCTTGGGACAGGACAATGATGGCAGACTTGAAGCAGGCTGGGGCGTGGCATGACCCCAGGGAGGTGTTAAAGATATCTGTGAAGACCGGGTTAACTCTCCTGCGCAGTGTCTTAATTGTAGCGGCCGAAGCCGTCTGGTCCAGCAGCTTTTCGGGGGTTAGATTTCCGAAATAGCCTGTGAACATCCTGTTCCTGAACTGAGAGAGGTGGTGGGGAGGTGGGGGGGCCAGGTTGGGTTGGCGGAGGTGGCCACCTGGGGGAGGGGGTGTCACATCAAACCTGGAGTAGAAGGTGTTAAGTTGCTCAGCCAGTTTTCGATTGTCTGCAGCAGGGGGGGCTCGGGCTTGTGGTTGAGGAGCCGGAGCCCCCTCACACGGAGGCGGGGTTGTTGTCAGAGAACTGCTGCTTCAGACGCATATTGTACAGTGATCTCGCTCGAGAAACATCTTTGCTAAATCCATACTTTGCTTCTTTGTAGCGCCCCCTGTCTCCAGCCCTGTGCGCTGCCTCCTTCTGCTTCCTTAACTGCCTCAGTTTTGGAGTGAACCAGGGTTTGTCATTGTTGAAAGTGACTTTGGTTTGTGTTGGTATGATGCTGTCCTCACAGAATGTATGACGTCACAGTGTCCGTGTCCTCATCCAAACTCTCTGTGGCAGCTCTGAAGACCTCCCAGTCTGTGATGTCCAAACACGCACGGAGCTCACCACTGCCTCATTGGTCCACTTCTTAGATTTCCTCACTGCAGTTTGGAGAGCTTCAGCCTCTGTCTGTATGTGGGGATCAGGTGAACCATGGCGTGATCTGAGAAGCCGAGAGCAGCGCGGAAGGCGTTACTGACTGTTGTGTAACAGTGATCCAGCGTGCAACTTTGGTAGTTCGTGGCTGAGATTCCCCTTGTTAAAATCACCCAGGATAACACACAAGGAGTCCGGGAAGGTCCGCTCCACACTCAGAATCTGGTCCGCCGAGCACGCGCTGTGCCACGTGCATGTTTGCGCTCGCGGATGTAAACAACAGCCAGAATGAATGAGGCGAACTCACAAACTCAACGTGAACACAGCCCTAGCCCACTGGTCACTCAAATAGCTTCACGTTGTCCGTGTTTCTTAGTTCTTCAGATTATTGGAAACATAAAAAAGCCAAACGAAACAAGCTCCTCTGGAAACGTGAACGAAATGGTGGACCGAATCTTTGCTCTGGTCGACAAGAACAACGATTGTAAGTCTAAGGGAATATTCTCTGCACAGCGTTTATTATCTTCACGAAGACTTTGTCAGGTTCTAATGGTTTTCCCCCGTCGTCATTTTACCCAGACGTGTCTTTTGTGGTATTCTTGGGTGTTTGAGTCCTGTTTCGTCCTGCATTTGAGGCAATATGTATCCCAATCCCAATATGTAGACTTCACGGTCACTGAATTTTTCCTTTAACCGTTAGCATTCAGGCTCAAAAGACGAAAGTTGTGTTATGAGTGATCAAAAGGGTTTGGGCTGAAACCAACCCATCGAGCACGTTTAGGTCAAAGCCTCGTCAAAAGTCATGTTGCGTGTGTAAACCATTGCTGTTTTATTTTAGATGGTAATTGTCCATAAAAGTGTATTGGAGCTAAAAGCTAAGTGACTTTAAAGCAGAACTAAGTAACTTGAATATATGTTGTTTTATTATTACTCAGTGTTTTATGTTGCACCTTAAGGCCGAGACAAGTTCCTACGTTTTTGAATTTTGTTCATTGACAATGGCAATAAACTCTTTCTGATTCTGATCTGATTCTGATTCTGATAACTGTAGGTCCCCTGTGAAAATACATTGTCAGAAAATAGATGCAAAAGCTTTTACTTTCCCATTTTCTTTCTTTCTTTTTTCTCATCATAAGACAGTGGAATCGCAGGCAAAATGGGGGTTTCTCAGGGGAGGTTGTAAATGTTTACAAGGCTGGTTTTCCACCTAGAGACAGTAGGGGGCGATGACAGACACTTCAAATGCACCGAAAACACATATTTAACCATATTTATGTGACTGTGAGATGTTGGTGTAATCCCTCATTCCTCCATGTGACTGTGAGGAGCAGAAAAATGACATAAACTCTTCGCAGGATCCAGTCAGAGCCAGGCAGATACAATTAATCAAAAGGACAAAAACAGCT
Organism: Chaenogobius annularis; assembly: GCA_015082035.1. Classification (NCBI taxonomy): domain Eukaryota; kingdom Metazoa; phylum Chordata; class Actinopteri; order Gobiiformes; family Gobiidae; genus Chaenogobius; species Chaenogobius annularis. The sequence goes on from BJKM01000781.1 coordinate 71,291, forward strand.
CATGCATGTGCAGGTGGACCAAAGCCTGAGGTTAGACGCACAGGGCAGCAGACAGTCCCAGGCCTGGCACAGTACGTCCTTGAGGTGGTAAACAATGGACTTAAAAATATCCTGAATGAGCCGCTCTCCTGCAGCTCGGATCTGTGCTCTTGACGCTAATCTTAGACTCCACTCATTTACTTTTGCTGACGAGTCTGGACTGAACAGTAGAAAACCTGTGGGCGTAATCTCTAAACCCAATGCAGTAACAATCAAGTGCTGCTCTCAGTCTTACACTAGAGGGCGCACTAGTGAAGCAGGTGTCAAAAGCCCAACTGTTCTTTCATTAGAGCAGGCATTATTTTGGGCAGAACAAATGAATCATATTGTCATAATGAAGGGGAAAGGCCAATGCCATGTCCAACATTCTGCACTGAAAAGAGTTGTATGAAGTATGGGTTAAACTCTGACCTAAACTATTGTCCAGTTGTGTGTGCTAATCAACCACAGAAGCATCTGAAAAAGCTTCAGGTCTCAGAACAGAGAAGCTAAAGTGGTTCCTCACTCTGGTTTGTGTTTCAGGTCAGATCTCTCTGGAGGAGTTCATCTAGGGTGCAGAGTAGGACCCCTGGGGGAAGAATCAGCTCAGACTGGACATCTTCAGCTCTTCCTTTGGACCATCCATGGAAAACATGAACAAATATTGGCATTCTTTGGATTATTGGATTGAAGATGTAGGTGCACACGTGAAAAAGCGTGCGAACGGGCTCAGGCCTACCTCTCATTTAAAGGTGCATTGTGTAACTTTTTCAAGTTGCTTACGCGAGAGCACTGTGTGGCTGACCAATCACAGCGCACAGAATCCAAAAGACGAACCTAAACAAATATGGCAAGGTTTATGACTATTTTTGTTTTTGAAAACGGTGCGAGGAAGAAGTCTGTGCTTTTCTCTGACTGGATTTAACAACAGTGTGATTTCTCCACTTGTTCCTGTTGTGACGATTCGACCAATCAGATATTCAAATATTCATCATGACGTTACGCCTTTTTCCGAGAGCCTGTCCAGGGTGCACTCACACCATCAGCGACCTGAGCGACCTGAGCAACTTGAAGGACCAGCTCACATTACCACGGTGCGAACCAACCGACCAGAGCAGCAGAGTTGAACTGAAGTCAACTTTATAAATTCAGAGCGATATTGATATCGAGATCAGCACAGGTCTGTCTTATCGTGAATGCACCATTTGTGTCGAACTTAATGTAGTTAATGTAAACCAGAGCTCCTCGCCTTGTTCTAAAGTAACCTATGGTGTGCCACAGGGATCAGTACTGGGTCCAATTCTGTTTCTTCTTTATATGCTGTCGTTAGGTCACATTATCAGAAAGCATAGCATTAACTTCCACTGCTATGTAGAGGACACACAGCTGTATTTATCAATGAAACCTGATCAGACTGATCAAGCAGACAGACTTGGTGCTTGTGTGAAGGAGATAAAAACCTGGATGACACTTCATTATCTGCTTCTTAACTCTGAAAAAATACAAGGTCATCGTACTAGGCCCTAATCATCTACGAGACGCTTTATCTGAGCAGATAGTCCCACTGAGCAACGTCAGTGTGGCCTCCAGCTCCACTGGAAGAAACCTTGGAGTCTGATTTGACCAAGAGCTCTCATTCAAAGCACACATAAATCAAGCCTGTAAAACAGCCTATTTCCAGCTGTGCAATATAGCTAAAATGAGAAAAATCTTGCCTAAAAGCGACTTATCCATGCGTTTGTAACATCTAGATTAGACTACTGTAACTCCCTGCGCACAGCGTGTCAGAAAAAACGTTCAACTAGTTCAAAATGCAGCAGCAAGACTAACAGGATAAGATTACACATGAAATATGAGTTCATATTGAGTTTGATAAACATGTCTGTGATATTAACATTTTGTATCAGAAATCATAAAACACGTGCATGTTCCTGTTCCTGCTGCTGCATGAATATGGACTCAGTCTTTCACCTGCTGCAGATTTGTTCAACAGTGTCCACAAAGAACTATTACTAGGCTGTATAAAGCTATTTATTTCTTGTATTTTTTTCACTTCATGTTTGGCCCTCGACCCAAAATGAGTTTTACACCCCTGATATTGGGATCAGTGCAACTGTTTTCGGAAAAAAGCTTCGAAGCCAAGGAAAATTCATATCGAATGGCCCTCGTCTGTTGAGACGACCTTCTGCAGAGTCAGCTATCGCCCTCAACTGGATACACGGCACCCCACGACTGAACCAATTATCATTCACACACGGGAAGCTGCACTGCTCGTTCTCTGTGAATGAGGGGCTTATGCTGTTCACTCCAAAGTTTCAAGCCAGGTATCACATGGTACGTGAACCTACAGAAATTCTGGGCCACTGCGTACCTAGCTGCTAAAGGCTAAATGGTTACATGCACTAATGAGCAGCCTCCATTGACTTGAATGGGCCACCATCTTGGGCCTTTGGTGGCTTGGGCTCCAATTTTGGGCTTTATTTCTATTGTCAGTAAACAGAATTCACAAACAGGAACTTGCTTTGGCTTAAGGTTTAACACGCAACATTGAATAATAATAGTAATAAAATCTATCAAAAAGGGCATGAATACAATTTAGAATTTACAAATAAAATTAAATAGATATGGTATGAATTAATTCACAATTGACAGTTGGTCAGAATAGTGCAATAGTGCAGTGCAAAGAGTGGTTATTGGTTTGAATAATTGTTAAAGTGGCAGGTGTTGAGTGTTCATGAGTCCAACGGCAGAGGAACTCGTGCGAGGACACGTTTCTGTGGTTACAATAACCTGCCGTGGCTTAAAATCATTGGCGGTAATTGATATTTGACATCCCTAGATCTGCCTGCGCCGCCCTGTGCGTCAGATCACAGCGTGGCAAAGCTTGTAGATCTTGGATCAGACCGATGTTTGATGTGTCTAAATCTAATCATGATTATCACGTGAACAGTTTGTGTTCATGTATTTGATCAAGCGCCCAGAGCAACAGAACAGGTCCAACAGGAGATTGACATCCTTCAGGACAAGGTGTTTCTCCTCTGTGTCCTGCTTCACTGTCCACATTCGGCTGAGTCAGACGCAACAGGAAAAACTTTCTGACAAGCAAGAAGAAGAGTGTGAAATCTGGTGTGTAGTTTCACCTGTTCAAGCGCTCTGGAGCCGTGGGTTTGTGGATGGAGCGAAGTGTGCTCAAAATGACACATTAAACACCTAAATACCACAAATCAACAGCCAAATGTTGTTTTTCACTGTTTCTGTCTGTGAAACCCGCGTTGCCATTTTCTTTAATGCCTTTTATTTTGATGTAGAGGAGGGGGGGGGAGCAGAGGAGGGGGGAGGAGGCAAGGGAGGAAGAAGAGCAGGGGAAGAGGAGGAGCAGAGACAGGGGAAGGAGAGAGGGGGAGGCGCAAAGGAGGAGGAAGAGCAGACGAAGAAGAGGAGCAGAGGAGGAGAAGAGGAGGAGCAGAGTAATTTCCCTCTGACATCACTTCCTGTGGAGTGTATTCGTTTTTTAGAGTTGTTCGGTTATGCTACGTTTAAATCCTTAATAAAGCATAATTTCGACATGCCCCTGACATGTGGGGTAATAATGGACTCGACTTGAACTTTAACAGCCACGTCAAATCAATAATATCAGTTTTTTTATCATTTAGAAAACATTGCCAAAATCAAAAGTATAGTGTCTAAACCAGACCTGGAGAGACTTTATCCAATGCGTTTGTCTCTAGTAGATTAGACTACTGTAACGGCCTGCTCACTGGCCTCTCCAAACGAGCTGTAAAACAGCTGCAGTACATCCAGAACGCTGCTGCTCGGGTCCCAGACTAGAACCAGGAAGTACCATCACATTAGTCCTGTGCTCAGGTTTTTGCACTGCCTTTAGGCTCATAGAAAATACTTTAAAAGCAGCTTCTTTGTGTACAAGTCACCTCCATGGCCTAGCACCAAAGTACATCTCGGACATGTTAGTGCCATATGAAACCATCTCGGACTCTGAGGACCTCAGGGACCGGCCTCCTGCTGGTGCCCAGAGTCCAGGACTAAACATGGGGAATGTGCGTTTCAGTTTTATGCAGCTAAAACTGGAACAGTCTTCCTGAGGATGTGAGACAGGCCGCTACTCTAGCAATGTTCAAATCTAAGTTAAAAACACTTTTGTTTAGCTGTGCATGTGACTGAAATTATTTTCTTCAACACCTTCTCTTAAGTGTTAAACTGTTTTGTGATTTCTGTCAAGTCTTTGTTATTTTTAATGCATTTTTCCTGTTGTGTGAAGCACTTTCAACTTGCTTTGTGTACAAATTGCGGCTCTACAAATAAACTTGCCTTGCCTTATCCACAAATTATACACAAAGTATTTTAGCTTCCTATACACCGTTTGAAATCTGATTGCTCCAAAAAAACCTCGGAGTCTCATACAGCTCACCTTCTGTCCTTATTTCATGGATTAAACCACTGTTTTCTTGCCTCAAGACTGAGCTAGTCTAAAAATAGCCGCTAGCTTCATAGCTGACTCGTCCTCCGCCTTTACCTGCTCAAAGTTGTCACATGTCCAGTCAGAACCCTTCTTCTCTGAAGACAGGTGCATGAAGTGCAGTGCAGTGGTAGCTTTGAAGGCTTGGGTTACAGAGTTAGAAGCACGGATCCAGTGTTTGGAGGAGCTGAAGTCTAGCTATAGCCAGATTGTAGCATCATTCATACCCAAACGCACCACAGGTCATAGTGTTAGCGTTAGCAGTGCAGGAACAAAATAGGTACCAATTTGTGACAGTTCGAAGGGAACGAGGCGCTAAACGCCAGCCTGTAGTGCACCGTGAGCTTCCCTTCTACTGTAGGTTTGCTCCTCTCAGCGATCACACGCCCTCTGAATGGACTCGTGATACTCTGGTAATTGGAAGTTCTATAATCAGAGACGTGAAGCTACCAGCGTCGTGTTAGATGTTTACCAGGGGCCAGAATGGGGACATCGAAGGAAACCTTAGGCTTTTAAAGCAGAGTAGACAGAGGTTCCGCCGAGTCGTGATTCACATAGGCGGTATCGACGCCCGGCGGAGCCAATCAGAGGTGCTCAAATTACAAGTAGGTGTGGTGTGTGAAATTGCTAAATTGATTTCAGAGCGAGTAATATTTTCTGGTCCCTGCCCAATCGGATCAATGCTGACCTGAACAGAAGCTTTTCAGCATTCAACCTCTTGTTATTTGGTTGGTCTTTGTTGCGGTGACTTTTAATTGGGCTAAACTCCAATTCTTGATCTTGAGACTGAATGGATTAAATAAGATCACTTCAACGACCAATTACACAAGATTAGCACTCTGTGTTGTTAAATTACTGCTTGTTTCTAAATAATGTCTAATCATTAAAAATGTGAACACAGCATGAGCTTCTTCGCTTCTCCTGTGCACATGCTCACGTAGGAACAAGATTCCCACACAGGTTTTTCAGGTGGCTTGAGTTTGTCCTCAGAGCACATGTGCAGACCTCTAAAACAAGCTGCTATCAGCTCTGGTTCTGAAAGCTCATGTTAGAGGAGGGGGAATGAACACGGTCACAGACTGAGCAGCTGCAGGAGAAGAAGAACCAAGTTTCCTGAAATACTGCTAAGCGGCCTGCAGGGGCTTTGGCAGCAGAAGTGAGAAGAAAATGGTCTTATTTTGATATAATTTAGAACAATTTATATATAGTTGTGACACAGTATTTTAGATTGTATTGGTCAATCACTGCTCGCCTTAATAGCCCTGACCGCACACCACTGAACTGGAGTTTTGGGGAAAGCGGAGCAGTAGTGTGAGAGCTCTCCGCCGCCCAGTCACAAATTAAGTGTTCAGACTCAAGGCAGATAGAGACTGTGTGTGTCCCTCCCTCGTGCAAATAATGTCAAAAAGTTTAATCTCAGAAAAGCTAGTTCAGGCGTCAGACAAAAAAACTTCAGAAAAATAACACTCACAAATGATACAAATAAACAAATAAATAAGCATATCAAATGTGGACTGGTTAAACATTAGATCAATTTCCTCAAAATTCCTTTTTGTACATGAATTAATTAGTGATTATAACATAGATCTTCTAGCTCTAACTGAAACTTGGCTCTAACAAGATGAATATGTCAGACTTAACGCATCCACCCCATCAACTCACGTTAACTTTCAGACCCCCAGGAGCACAGGCCGAGGTGGGTGGTGTGACAGTCAGCTCACACTCAAGCCTACTCTTGACTCCTAAAATGAATAATGCATTAGGCTCATTATAAAGCCTCATGTGATCAATCACATGTCCTAATTGGAGTTTTGTTCATAATTATGAAGGACCTCCTGGTCCCTATTCAAACTTCTCTGACTTTATAGAAAACTTAGTGTTTGACTGGAATAAAATAGTGTGATCATTGGAGTTTCAAATATTCAGATGAAATATGAGTAACAACCGTCTCAGTAACGCTGTCACGCCCTGTTAGACAGCATTGGCTCCACTCGGAATGTAAATAAACCAACTCACAGTCACAGTCTAGATCTTGTTCGAACATATGGAATAGAGACGAGTGACCACATTGTCTTCCCTCATTGTTTTCCCTCAAACCCTAAACTGTTTGTTCTTAAGGATTATCCCAGCCCCACAAAATAAAGTCATGATGAAAAGGACAATATCAGAAAAATCTAATCTCAAAGTTCAAAGAAATAATGGAGCCAATATTCAGCGACATGTCATGTGATGCATGTCATGTATCATGTCATGTGATCATGTCATGTGATCATCATGTGATCATGTCATGATCATGTCATGTGATCATGTCATGTCATGTCATGATCATGTCATGTGATCATCATAGTATGTGATCATGTCATGTGAATCGTGCTGAGAAACAGACTTTAGTTTTCAATTCAAATTTATTTTTGTAACACCCAAATCACAACAGTAGTTGCCTCGAGGGGCTACATTGAAAAATCCCCAAAGAACAATGTTCATAGGGACTTGGAAATGTCACACATCCCGCGTCCTCAGACAGATGTCCCAAGCTCCCCTGTCTTGAGACCCTCCTTCTGCAGGAGAAACTACCAAACCTCTTTGGGAAAAAGTAGAAACCTGTAGGAGTTCCACAGTGAAGGGAGATCCGACTCCCTCGGACGGACAGGAGGACGAGAGAGAGACAGAGGAGCTGGACCACTCAGGAGGAGAACCAGGTCTTGAGGCTGATGAAGAACGTTCATCTGGAGCTGAGACCCTTTCCTCCAGCAGATGAGGAGGCATCTGGATCCACAGGTCCTCGATGTGCCTGCTCCACTCCCGTCGGGAAGTGGGAGAAAAAAAGAAGGAAAAGAGATGAACAAATTGCAAGTGAAATTAAATATTAAAATATTGTTTATTTCAAAGTAGAAACAGAGGAAGTGCTCCAGCTCCATACTTCCCCCCAGTATAGTGCTCCTCGGGCAGCAGAGCTGGAACTGTAGGTTCTTATTCCTGTTCCTCACTGGCCTGACCATAAAGCCATTTCAAAGAGGAACGTTTTAAGCCTGGTCTTAAATGAAGAGACTGTGGTCGGAGACTGTGTCGGAGACTGTGTCGGCCCTCTTTAACATGGACAGGAGCTTGATTCCACAACACAGGAGCTTGGAGCTAAACGCTCTACTCCTACTGCGCTTTTAGAGACCCTTGGGACCACCAGAAGTCCAGCATTTTGAGAGTGAAGTGCTCTGTTTGGATGATAAGGTCCTATAAGCCTCTTTGAGGTCGGATGGGCGTGGTCATTTATGGCTTTGTAAGTCAGGAGGAGGATTTTGAATTTTGATTCTAAACTCGACAGGTTTTCAATTTTTAAACGACAATCTTTGGTCCTTGAATCTTTTTCTTTCTTTCTTTAAATGGTTGTGGTTTTAAATGTAGATTTAGTTTTCTTTTCTTTAAATGTGTAATGTTTTAAATTGTGTATATCTTTACTTTGCCCAGGTCACCCTTAAAAAAGAGGCCTCAATCTCAGTGGGTTCTTACTGGTTAATACATAAAATAAATACTTGAGAGTCGTCGGGCAGGTTTGTCTTGGCTCCGCCCCTCACACCTCTGCTTTAAACACCTGCAGGTGACACACCTTCCACTGCTCCTCCAGCGACTCATCTTTGTAATAACCTTCTGGAAATGTGAGGTCTTTCTGCTGTAGACTGCGTTTCATTTTAGTTTGATACTTATTATTTCCTTATTATTTTCAATCTAAACCTTTTTTTTTGATAACAAACTTTCTTTAATACAATTCTGTGACACATTATTGAGCCATAAATTCAGTAATTTCATTAGTTTTATTCAGTGATATCTTGTGATTCTGACAACACATTTCGCTGGGATGTCTTTCCTGCCGGAGACGCTGTGCTTGCATAGATTGGCCCGGATGCCCTACTTCTCCCTCCCCACAGCGCCGCAGTGCAAAGTCACCTACGTCTGGATAAATGCGTACGGACCGCGACAAATCCAAAGACCCGGACTCTGGACTCTGAGCCACAAAGTGTCCAAGGTCAGTCCAGTTCTGTCACTGCAGAAAAGGCTCTAAATATCCAATATATCTACACCTCTGACACAGTTTATATATCAGGTTCTCTTCTCTGTTTATTTGATTGTCTTTTTAGATGTGAATGTCATGACAGAATATATAATTTTGTGTTCCTCAACTTAAAACAAGGATTGTCCATACTGAGATGTAAACCGGAGCCGGAGTGCACCAGCTGGTCCTAAATACGGTCTAACCACATCTGACTTCATCTGGAAAGTTAGACCAACTTTATCGTAGGAGTAGTGCACCAGAGGACCAGACCCGAGGTGTAATTACGGCCAGTGTGACACGCGTAAGGCAGGCACATGAGAGAAGTGCAGGCAGCGAGCGACAGGGACAGAAGCTGCGCGTGCAGAGTGGTCAAGATTCCTCTACTCCGCAGACCTTAACCAAAGAAACCTTCACCAAGCCGGTTGAGGAACACATGAATGTAAAGATGCGCTTCAAGCCAAATTGTATGTAAAAGAATAAAAATGAATAAAAACATGACGTTGCATTATTCATATACTATAAAAACATGTTTTATTTTTATCTTTTTACATTATGTGTTTTTAATACATAAAATAAAATATGTTAGTTGTAGGGGTAAGGATGTTAGTGTATAATATTTATTGCAAACACAATCAGGAAAACATTCAAACTTGAATGACAGCTTGGCAGTTGATAGAAATATTGATAACACTGTTAGGGTGAAAGATTGATCTTGAAGAAATGTTAATTATTGCATGACATATTTCTCAGATGGAGTTTAGGGCTCTTTAACCAAAGATCTTTCTGTCTCGCTCAACCCTTACACGCCCACACACGCCACAAACAACCACACCCACACCCACATTTACACACACACACACATCCGGGCTTTCAGGACCTCTGTATGAAGGTAAGTCACGTGAGGTTCCTCCTGGTGAAGGTCCGGGGGGAGGGGTCCTGGCCTCTCTGGTCAGGGGGACGCTTTTCCGTGCACTTTCCGCGTGCGCTGCAGCTGAATGTTCTTATTGCTCCGAGCTCCTTTTGTTTTCTCTGACCTCCTCCACAACTTGTGCTTTCTTGTCACATCTACAGACAATGAAATAATCCAGGAACAAAACTAAACAAGACTGAAGTTCCTCCACGATCCTGTGGAAGTTCCACTAAAACAATAACGGATACACTTCCTGTGTACCCCTACAAAAACTAAACGAGCCTCAATCTTCAGCACATATTTACTTCTTTAAACAGCTTACCGAATACCCTATATACCAATAATATTTTAAACCAAACATGTTTGCACTTCTATAATTCATAATTGCCTCAACCAAATTAGACACAATCAAGGCAATTTCATGACCAATTACTCACGTCACAAATGATGAGCCATCAATGAATAAGTTATCGCGTTCTGAGGTCACTCACCTGTTATTGGATTGTATCCCATATGCCCCCACAGTACATTACCAGCGCCCCTAGTGTTGCTCATACGATTATTATTTACGCGTAAGTCACTTTTCACAGCTATTTATTGTCCATTTACTGTTCTGTTGTCATAGCCCACTTACTGTAAATAACACGCATTGCCACATTATGTTAGATTTAAAAACTATTTTTAAAGTTATCCATCTTGTCCTTTTCATGTTTTTTCATATGTCGTCCTCTCCTCCGAGACAAATAAAGGCTTCTCTTGCTTTCAAAATGACTACAGGCGTCAGTCACGACGGGAATTTGACCAAACATGTTTTGAAATCATAAAAGCAGTTGTATTAATAAGTCAGGTGCCGTTGATGGAGGCTAGAGTTGAGCTCTGGATGGAGCAGTGGACAGAGATGGAGTGTGTAGGTCTTCCAGCGCCATCTGTGATTATCTAGATGTCAGACCTGGCTTAATCATACCAAAACATAAAAGTACTCATGATTTTCCCATATGCTTGACCTTACACTCCAAGGATTTCAAAGCAGAATTGCACAGCAACCAGCACCACCCTCAGTATCCTAGTAAGTTACATTATTTACCCAGGTCTTAATTTAATAACTGTCTTTGTTTTAAAGTGGGACCTGCATCCTTGTAAAAACAATTCCTTGACTTGTTGCAAGAATCTCCATTACGAAAACTCCATTCTAAGCCGACATGTCTTTGGGCTCTTCGTAGACGGTAAAAGCAACTGAAATAAATAAAACATCCACAGGACTATAATAATATTAGATATGAAGAAAGTTGAAAAATACAATAAAAAGCATATTAAAACCTTTTTTCAGATCTTCCATTTTTATTTCACATTTTTTAAAAGAACTAAACATAAAACACGGAACAGACCAGAGAGCGAAAACAACAATTAAACATCATGAACTAACAGTCCCAAAACACGTCCTGATAGTAGTTCTCCTGGTGCCACAAGTCCTTCTGCCACAGTTTCTCATTTCACATTCACATTTCCTTGTGACATAATGTCATCTTATGGTCAGTTATTCTTCATAATGTTTTAAATGTGGCTGTTCTGTCAAAGGTGCTCAGAATTATAAAAGCAAATGCAGAGGCACGCTTTGCACATTAATCATCCCGTTTTGTTCTCAGATGTTCCGGGAGTGGATATTCGACGTAGCAGGGGAAAACGAGCAGCATGATCGAGCTCCACTTGTGATTCCGGTTCAGATGTTTCACGGGACCACGTATCATGTGGACCCAAACCAAAACTGAATGGTTCTGTGCGAGGCTACGGAAGCTGAACGGGACACCAGCTCGTAAGTGGACCACGTCAGCACTGATGAATATCTACCAAGACTGGAGGATCGAATCAGCGTCCAAAGGTCTCAAGCTGCTTAACCAGATTTAGAGTTAAGGTCTAAAGCTGTTTTGTGTTGTTTTGCGGCATTCAGCGGGGTGCAGAGACGGCCAGAGTTGCATGGAGGCTATGGAGGCTGTGAAGGACCAAAAGCCGTGTTTGGGTTTGAGCAGGAGTATATGCTCCAGACTGTGGATGGAAAGCTCCTTTGGATGGAACGGAAATTGACACACACCGCTTGGAGTATGATGGGAATTTATGTGGTGATGAAGGTTTTCTTTATTCTGAGAAGAAATAATCTCAACTACTTTCCTCTGATGATTTATTTTCGGCGGAAAAGATTCATTATCCTGCTAACAATTTAGCCCCAACAATAATCAGCAGATAAAACAATATTGCTTTGCTCAAATGCACAATGGCAGCCACTTTTCTAACCAAAAACAACAAAAGTGTTAGCTTTATAAAAACCCCTCCAGTGAACCACCACCTTAACGTGGTGGAGAGGTTCGAGTGGCTCGGAGGATTGGAGCTAATGTTGACCTGGGACACATATGCTCACAGTCCACATGTGCTTTGTGGTATCTGCAGAAGGCGTTGGACCTCATGGTGCCCTCTGGGGGGGACGGCAGGAGCCATGTTCATTTCATTGTAAGTTCAGGACCTGTTCCCAGTGCATGTCGGGCCTTTGTAGACGCACGTCAGACAATCATCAATGAATGATGGCTGTTATATCAGGAGGCAATCTTTAGAACAAGCATTTAATTGTAGTCTGCTTTGGTCAAAATGAACATGTTACAACGGCACGGTACACAACCTCCCTGCCCACCTTAAGTACTATGCGTAACAGTTGTTACTACGGCGTTCCTGTGTGAGAGCGTGCAGTTGGGAAGGTGCTGCGTCCGCTGCCTGTAAAAGCATTTGTTCAATTTCAATTCAATTTGTTAGTCGTTAAATGCCGTGAAATCGCAATAGCAGTTGCCTCAAAAGGGCGAAAAGCCAACAACAACCCTCGTCTGTCCCAAAAGTCAAGCAGAAAAGGGAGGCCCTAACAATGTGCAGAGTTAAGATCACTGGTATGGATTGTAACCTATGTCATCTGTGTGTTGCTTTGTGCTCTGTCTGAGCTTGTCTTGATGAGTCACCCACAGATGCAAGCTCCTTTTTACACGTCTGGAGACTCCCTCCACTTGCGACGTCCTGAACTAGTTCGTGGGATCAGCAAAAACGCACTTAAGCGGCAACAACAACTTTTTTGGTTACTTGATACTGACACTGCGTACCAGCCGAAAAACCCATGACGTGTCTACTTACTCTGGAACCCGCTCTCCCACATCCATTAGTCCGACCCAAACTTGGGGTCTGGCCGATAATGTACATCCTCACGGAAAAAAATCGGCCAGTAGCAGCGTCCTTTTTGGTTCTGTTTCCCTTTTTGTCCCTTTTGTCCTAATTTTACCCCAAGAGGGGGAACAACAGGCTGAGAGAGCATTCCGGACGTGTTTTTCCTCTTGCCCTCTGAGCTGGTGGGAACTTTTTTGGGCTCCTTGTTGTAATGTCCTGATCACCCTCCAGGTGGTGCTGTTAGGGGGTGGTTAAAGCCAAAGAGCAGGTGCTTATCTGTGTTTGTGGGTTTCCTTTATACCTCTATCTTGGGAGCTTCTGTCCTCTCCTCTGATAGTGGAACAATAAAGAAAAAGGCCAAGAGGTTCTCCGTAGCGTTTCTCTTGTAAACCTGATATTGATGTGTTCTGGGGACGATTTTATACATAAGTTTAATGTGCAGATTATTACTGTCAAAAATAAGAGACGTGTGTAGACTGTGCAGAGAAAAAGACGGTGGTTTTGAGCTGGTCATTAATAACTTCCAGTGAGAGAAAAGAGTTTTCTGATGCATGAGCGAGAGCAGGAGAGGAGCAGGTGCTCTCTCTGTGGCTGCTGCCGCTCTCGTCCTTCTCCTCACAGTTTTAGTGGTGCTTCTGTTGGTCACAGAGCAGAGACCTGTCTGAACTTACCGGAGAAGCTGCAAAAAAGCATGTGCTTTTCTGCCGCTCTGCCCACAGGTTTTTCTGCTCAGGTGGGGCTGGATGAGGTCATATGGCAGAGACGGTCAGCAAACAGTCACTACAACGCCTGGTCTTCTACGCCGGCGATCAAGCTCGCTGGACGACAGGGCGAGTTGTGCCGCCTGCAAAGGTAAAACACAATCTCGTCTTCACTCTGTACAAACGAATGAGCCATGTTGACAAAAATGTATTATCTAGATATGTTTTAGTATCTAGCTGGAGGCGTGGCCTATTGTACATCTGTGGTTGATTAGGGAAAGCCCCACCCATTTGTTGTGAGGGCGAGTGCCATTTTGATTCTGAACTGTTCATTTGCATCTGCATTTCCTAATTAGCAGGACCAAGTTATACAAACATATTTATTTTTGTCCATCAAGTAAACGTCTGCTGACTGGCGTGCTTGTGTGTCACAGTGGGAGTACCAAGTGTGGGCATCTGTGAAGGTCTGGAGGTGGGGGACCAAGCCTGGATGGCCCGGTACATCCTCCACAGAGTCTGTGAGGACTTCGGAGTCATTGCCTCGTTTCAACCAAAGCCTCTTAAGGACCGGCGCTGGTGCAACGGAGGGCACATTGAACTTCAGTAGCACAGAGAGCATGAGGGCCGAGGGGGCATCAAGTGAGTACAGAGTCATTCATGCTCTGGGAAGCCACTATGTAGTCACAGCTGCCCAGGGGCCATGTTTTAGTTGAAGGGGAAATTGAAGCACTTGGAAACCAACACCGACACGGAGAAGACATGCAAACTCCCCACGGACTCAGCCCTATATTCAGAATCCTCAGTACTTTCATATCAATAAAGTATTCCAAAGCATGTTTTTTAAACCTAGAAAAGTAATTACATTAGATACATATAATGAATATAAAGACCCTCCACATGCCACACTTTTCTAATGCACACAAAGCACACAAGTCCCAACAAGGCCCAGCTCCAGGCTCTGAAAGAAGCTAAGCAAGCCACTTTTATTAGCTCTACCGTAAACATTTTTAATTGGAAAAATCTAAGATTGTTCCTGTCCTTTATTGCATTACAGACTTTTTTGGTATGCACCACTTGCCCCCTGGTGGAGGCTTGTCGCGGGTTCCTTTTTTACCCGACGATATGATATGGCGTAGTAGCAGGAAACAGTGTTTGTATATTGTATTTCCCAGAGTGAAAAACAAAATAGTGCCGGTAGAACAGAAAACGGTGGATATTTACAGGTCACGTGCAGCAATACAATAGATAGGAAAAAACAACAACCTTCTCTTAGCTCTGGAGCTAGTGCCTGCGGTGCACTTCAGCTCCCTCCTGGAAACAAGCACTCCTTGAGGTCCTAGGAGTCCTCCTTTTTATAACTGAGAGGCTCCTCCCCCAAAAACAATCAACAGAAAATATCAAGGATTCTCTTCAAAACAGAACCATAAACATTTTTCATAAATAATACTACAAATTTCATAAAATATATTTCTACACACATCACACGCCTATGTGTAAGGATTAATGCAACAGACAAAAAAAAACCAATTAATTTCACCCAAACAACGGTGGAATAAAACATGACGTCGCAAATGACGTCATACCCGTGCCGCCCACCCACTGACGCAATATAATGCGGAAGACCGCGGAGTTCGGGAGGACAAAATTGGCGGCAGAAACTGATATGAGGTTACGAGGGACGTGTAAACGGATGAGAGTGTGTGAATTTGGAGCCGTTCTATGCGAAAGATGGTGTATGGTTTAGCAGCAATCAAGTGTGCACCCGGGACTGCTACGATGGCTTTGGAGGAGAAAAGGAACGCAATCAAGTGTGCACCCGGGACTGCTACGATGGCTTTGGAGGAGAAAAGGAACGGCTATTGGACAGGTAAGAGAAAACGCTGGTACAGGTGTGTGTGCGTGTGTGTGTGTGTGTGTGTCTGTGTGTGCGTGTGTGTGTGTGTGTGTGTGGGCTCCATGTCGCCTTGGCCTCCCCGCGCTTACTGACGAAGCTACTTCGTCACAAGGCTCATGTGGCTCTGGTTCTCACTGAACTAAAGTTAGAATTATAGCTAGTCTTTTTGCATCATCAGTTTAAAAGTCTGTATTTTTGTACAGTGTGGTTGTGGTGACGCTTGAATGTTTTCTAAAATTAAAAGATAAACAGGCTCATTGTCGCCATCAAAAGAAAAGGTTTAGCACATTCAGTCCTATTAAATACAATATAAGATAACAAAGTCGTAGATTCCCGACTTTGCCTAAAGGGATTTAGGGATAATATGACAATGATCATTTCATACTTCTCCCTAGTTTCAGGAGTTAAATAAATGAAATTTGCCTGTAACATATATATTTTACATCCTGTGGCCAAATAAATGATGGATCTCCAAAAAACGAAGCTTTTGTTTTTCCGCAGACACATTCACGCAGCGATCGAGCGTCTTGCCCAGAGGCACGCCGAGCACATGGTGGAGTACGGCAGCGCTGAGAACCAGCAGCGTCTGGCCGGCACAGGGTGGAACTCTGACTTCAACACGTTCTCCTGGGCCACCGCGAGCCGGAAGTGCAGCGTGCGTATTCCTGGGCTCGTGAACCAGGCTGGGAGGGGTTACCTGGAGGACCGACGCCCCGCTGCAGACTGTGACCCCTACCTGGTCAGCAAGGTCCTGGTCCAGACCTGCATACTGCCCCCTAGTGTAGAGATGCTGGAGGAGCAGTTGTCAGAGAACACCATCTGAGTCGTCAAAGTTTGAGTATATTTGTAAAACTCCATTGTTGGGATAATCACCTAAAATATCGCCTCGCTCAGACTAATGGGCTCGACACACGTGAGGTGACAAACGACAGCGACCAGCGCCACTCATCGCAGCAGGTTTAAAATCGAACACTCGGGCAGCGATGACCTGCAGCGCCCAGCGACAGCTTCACACGCTCCAGGGCAGATCAGGAATCTTCCACACATTTCATTGGCGGTGAAAATCAAGGGAAATATGAGGTTTTAAGAGTACTTTTAAAATTTCAAGTCATTTCAGGGATGAAAAGTGGCATGTATGAATTGTCACAAGGGGTTTGCTAAAATAGTTTAATTGACTCGGCTTCATCGGGGGGAAAAAGCTGACCAGGGGCCGAAGGCAGCCACTTTCTGTCATTCCAATATTTTTGTGAAATACAAAATATGAAAATTTGACAAATGCCTGTATTTTTCCTTCATGTTTCTGAATTTGCGCAGTTCCCCTGTTCCTGACAGCTCATTGCTCTGTCAAAGAAATTCTCTCTGATTGGCTGCAGTGTGGGCGACAGCGACAAAAGTACAAAACGTTTCAGCTTTAAGGATCACGTCGCAGGCCCGCGAGCACTACTTTCACTTGTCGCTGACCTGAGGGAGACCGGCGATTTTCACATTGTTGCACAGGTTCTATTGGAAATGAGCGTCGACGCTCCTCGTGTCTCGAGCCCATAAATGTGAGCAACCATTCTGTAAACACACAGTTGTTTACAGAATGGTTGCAAGGTAACTGTTTTGGAATTACTTCTACCTATGTCATGTTTTTGCCCATGTCCAACCAGGAAGTACAAGTAAAAAACTGGCCATAGACAAAAATGGTCCCTCACTCTAATATTTGTTGGTCCTTTCTCTTTGATCTCAGCATACGTTCAGTCTGACATAGTTCCAATAAGCTTCTGCAACAATAAAATATTGATTTCCTTTCCAGTGTGTCATTGTTCCTCACACAGATCTCCAGAGTGTAATTGTTCCTCACACAGATCTTCAGAGTGTCATTGTTCCTCACACAGATCTTCAGAGTGTCATTGTTCCTCACACAGATCTTCAGAGTGTCATTGTTCCTCACACAGATCTTCAGAGTGTCATTGTTCCTCACACAGATCTTCACTGGGGTTCAGATCTGTAGTACATTAGTTTTTGCTTCTCCTTAGATGTTTTCTCTGCTTGATCCCAGTGATTCGATCCTTCTCAAACACACTGACATCTTTTCCATGACCACAGGATTTGGCTTTCCACACGGTTGTTTTCAGAAATGAGAAGCCACTCACTGCATCAGTTGCGAGTAAATACTGAAAGATCATCACCTGCAGCAGTTCTGAAGGTAGGAGGCGCCACCTACTGTGTTTGCTTTACAAAAATGGTCAAACTGGGGACAAATTGGCAAAATGTTTTAGGTAAATCTGAAATTTAATTGTGTTCACTATGTTTTAGTGAAATGTCTATCCCTGTTGAATACAAAACTTATTAAAAAAACACATAAAACAAACAGTTACTAGATAAAATGTCAATAGAACTAACTAAACAACTGTATAAAACACACAAGCAATAAGAAATGAAAATATTTTTAAACAAGAGCACTGGAACTGTGGATCATCTTTTAAAAGTGCTTTGAATTCATTAAAAGGGATCAAAAAATAACTAAAAAGTCTGAGTTCCTGAAAGCCTTACCCCCTCGTCCCTCTCTCTGTATTTACTCTGTGACAATCTAAAATAAAAATGTCCTGTGATCTTTATCGATGAATACCTTGATCTGTTGTTCAGTAAACATGTTAAATAATCAGTTAAAACCCAAATAAACAGCTTTGTAAAAACAAAACACAAGTCAGTGCCGTTCTCTTCACATTCAACCTTCGAGTCTGACTGTGCGCTTCTCCTGCAATGAACCTTAGAGCTGAACCTTAGAGCTGAGCCTTAGAGCTGAACCTTAGAGCTGAGCCTTAGAGCTGAGCCTTAGAGCTGAACCTTAGAGCTGAGCCTTAGAGCTGAACCCTACCCTATTTAGTTTGACATGAATTCATTAATAGTTTTAAATTAAATAAAGTGAATGCGACTGTGTTTTAGGTGTGAAATTAAGTTAATGTAAATAACAGTGGTCCGAGGACAGACCCCTGAGGTTCTCCTTTTCTTAAAATGACAAAATTCAGATTGAAAGCCATCAGCAGAAACATCTTGACCTGTTTTTTTGAGGTAATCTACAGACCACTTTTTGGTCCGTTTTGATTTTGAAAACATTGTCCTGATTACGACCTTTGAATACACCAAAAATCAAGGTGGTTTGTAAATCCTCTCAGATACATCTGCTGACATCAAAACTTCATGTCTCATTGTTAGGTTTTACTGGACAAATAGGCCGACTCGCAGAAATGTTGAGCCCACAATATTTTTTCAATGTATCGACAAATATCTCACATACTTTACCAGCATTTACACATGAAGTTCAAATACCATTCTGTGGCTTGAAAAACATATTTTATTCATCCAGAAAAGTAAAACTAACTGACAAATCTACCCTGGATATACAAACAAATCTATTGTGAAGACTTTTGCATTCCAGGATTTTGACCAGGCTTTATTGACAACGCAGTCTTTCTTTGAAAATGGTCGAGTTAAATTTGAATCTTGAATCTTTCCAAAACCAATAAACCACTTTGCAGAACGGTCCAAACATTCTTGCTTTAAGTGGATCGCTCTACTACCGCTGGCCCTTCGCCCTTCGCGGCCCATGAGCCGATGGATGGAGGTGACACAGTGTGAGCGCAGCAGATTAACCCGGATTAACTCGGCTTGACTTTGGCTTCTTCACCCAGAAAGACCGACCTCTCCAACCCGGCGGCCACTACGCGCTCACCGGTCCGTTCACCTGCGCGGACGAGCCCCAAAAACCACGCCAAAAGTGTGGGCCCACAACCAGCAGGTCCAGAGGGAGGGCGATCGCACCGGGGAATCCAAAACCAAGCCGCCAACGCAAACATGGGGCAAGAGGAGAGCCGCAACGAGGAAATGGATTTAGCGCGAATCCACGAGCTGTGCATAAGTTTCATGAAGGAATGTCCGAGCGGCGCGCTACATCTGCACGAGTTCAAGCGCATCTTCGGGGTCCAGAGCAGCTGCGAGGAGGAGTCCACCTACATCGAGACAGTGTTCCGTTCTTTCGACACCAATCAGGTCATTTCACCTTTTTACGCTTATGAAATGAGGCGCTTCGTTTTTCATCATTCTCTCAAAAACAAATCCACAAATGTTTATCCTGATCATTTCTATTTGCACAGGGTAAATGTAGCTTTCCAAGCACGTGACTATACTTAACAGTGTCGCGCGCAACTTAGACCAGGCACTAACACTTCTGTAATTACATACACTTTAAGTAAATTAGTAGTGTAACCCAATAACCTAATAACAAATTTAAAATAGCATTCGTTAATTAAGTTCAAGTCCCAAACAGTATGGAAGCAATTGTGTGCCAAAATGAATTGCTTAAATGCAATTAGTCATTAGTTGTTTAAAATTGCACAATGAATTCATTTAAAGTACAATATATATAATGAATAGTCAATTGATGAATTTAATATGTCGATACATAATTTAAATAAACATTTAAAGCTTAATATTAAAAATATCTATTTAATACATGATTTGATAGTGTAGGTGCAACCTTTAAAAGAATCTGTCAGACTCACTCATCAAACTCAGAGGGCGGGACTTAGGCTGCTTTGGTCGAGT
>BJKM01000781.1:98614-251945 GCA_015082035.1 Chaenogobius annularis
GTCCTGGTTTGGTCCCACTTTATTTGAGTTCTGAATGAGTCTGGTTTAGTTCCTTTAGCGGTGATTTAATCTTTATCGACATTTGGGACGAGCCAGACGCAACAGGAAAATATTCTGACAAAAACAACATGAGTGGAGCCACGTGGGCTCCAAACGGCATTTTCAACACCAAAATACCTCACTCCAACAGCCAAATGTTCTTTTCACTGTTTCTGTCTGTGAAACATGTGTTGCCATTTTCTCTGTAATGTTTTTATTTTTACGTTTTTTGCCAATAAATCGTTTTATATCTCAATATATCTTATATCTTTATATCCCTGTTTTTTTGCCTCCAAATTCCACAGACATAAATCATACATAATAATCTCTTGATTTGTTCTTGATCTTTTAAATCTGCAGAACATTTCAGGATGTGGCTCTTAAATCTGATGCCCTTCCCTGCAGGCTCTTCTTTAAAGTGTTTGATGGAATTGGCCCCTGGGTTTCCAAAATGGTAAGTCTCTTTTTTTCAACCGGTGTGTTTCCCTGTCCATTTAAACATGCTATAGTAGAACCACTTCTCAAAAAGACAAACTTGGACCCAACAGACCCCCAAAAAATCAGACCTATTTCAAAGCTCTCTTTCTTGTCCAAGATCCCAGAGAAGGAGGTCTCTAAACAACTGTCAGACCTCCTACATCAGTGTAACATTCACACCACTTTTCAATCTGGTTTCCTCAAACATCATTCTACGGAAACAGCGTTGCTAAAAGTGTCCAGTGACATTATGATGTCTGCTGATTCTGGAGAATGCACTGTTCTAGTTCTGTTGGATCGGTCTGCAGCCTGCGACACTGTCCACCATCATATACTGTTCAAAAGATTGAGGGACCTGATTGGACTGTCAGGGTCAGTTCATTGTAGGAAAAGATTGAGTAGTTTCATCTGGACTCATTTTGACTCTCGTCCAAGAGTCATTCTTAATTTGTGAAGCAAGTCTGAGAACTCAGGTTTATATCCTACTCTGTGAAAGCCCCGCCCACAGGGCGGGACCCCTGAGAAACAGAGTCCAGATGACAACAGCTGAATCTTTTTCTACAATGGAACCCTCCTGGACGAATGAGGGATTACACCGACATAGTTCTTAATTGGAGTTCCTCAGGGTTCTGTTTTGGGTCCTGTCCTATTTTTGCTTTATATAATCCCCCTGGGAAAGATCATTAAAGAGTTTAGTGATGTCTCCTACCACCTGCTCTTTTAAGCCTTCTGAGGTCCAGAAGCTGAACTCCTTAGTCAGTTGTTCAGTACAAATAAAAACAATGGCTGAGTTACAATTATCTGCAGCTCAATGCAGACAAAACAGAAACACTGATTATTGCCCCCGATGATGCCATTCCAGGGATAAACCAGTATTTGGGCCAGTCTGCTAAACCAAGTCTTAGAAACTTGAGTGTTATCTTTGACATAGACATGTCTTTAGAACACCACTCTAAGTTAACTAGGAACTGTTTCTTTCAGTTGAGGAACCTTTCAAAACTCAGAAAAATGTCTCATGATTTCTGGAACTCAGAATTCATGCTTTTGTCTCTTCACGTTTAGATTATTGTAATAGTTTGTTTTCCTGTCTGATCAAGAGGGAGCTCTCTCGTTCTGCAACTGGTCCAGAACTCTGCAGCGAGGATCTTGACCCGCACAAAGAGAAGGGCGTGTGTTTGTACAATTTCATTCTGTGTTTCAACTGTTTTTGTGAAGCACTTTGTGACTTCTGCCTGTGAGAGGTGCTATACAAATAAAGGGTTAGGGTTAGCCTAACCCTAACCCTTACTTACTAACTTATCAAAGTGCATATGACAGGTTTCCATGACGTTCTAAGTATGAATCCCTCTAAAATGTGTCATATATATGGTGTAAGGGTCAGACGAGCTTTGGCCCTTGTTTGTTGCTAGGTAACAGTTGTGGAATTAGAGCGACACGTTGAATGTTGAGGGATGAACTCGAGATGATAACTGCAAAAACCCCAAATTATCATAAGAGCTTGAGGAGGAGAAATGGTAGAAACAGAGGAAAACTGACGGGAAATTGGTCAACAAGAGAGTGGAAATTAGAGGTGAATTTGTGGAATATTACGCAAAAATTTGAGGGAAATTGACGGACAATTAAGGACAAATTAGTAGAACGTTGGAAATTGTTGAAATTTTCAAAAAAGATTTTGGGACATTTTGTAGAAAATCTGAAGGACATTGGTGGAACGTTTGCGCGAAAAAGAATTGTTGGAGAATTTGTAGAAAACGTTACGTAAACAAGGGGAAATTGTGGGATGAAACTTGAGAGTACTTCTTGACCTCTGTGGTAATAATATCCTTCTGAAGGCCAGTTTAGGTCAGTGCATCATCAAAGAGCTCAAGACCACGACTCTCTGACGTCAGCAGGTTAATCCTCAGAGGGAGGGCGCATCTCCTCTAATCCATTTCCCCAAGCGCTTCTCCAGATCATCCACGAGGAAAGAGTCAAATATTTGTTCTCTTCAGCGTCTGTGAGATGTTTATCCACAGAAGTCGAAATAAAAACGTGAAAATCCCTCAATAGGACTGAACATTGCGAAACTGGAAAGCGAAACTGGATTGATCAGAAAGAGACGGACGTGGAGGCGATGCCGCTGCCAGTCTGAACTTCTCACTGCCGTTTGGTGTTTCCCGGTGCGTAGAACATGGGCCAGGGGCACAGCGAGGACGGCGGCGACTCGGAGGTGACGCTGCAGCACATCCAGGAGCTCTACCGTAAGTTCGCCAGCGAATGCCCCAGCGGAAACCTGCATCTGCACGAATTCAAGCGGATCTTCGGCTTCAACAGAAACTCCACCGAAGAGGAGTCCGCCTACATGGAGAACGTCTTCAGGACCTTCGACATCAACGGGGTACGTTCTGGCATCATCACGGAGCGTTCGTGCTGCTTCTGCTGGACGCTTTGCAAAGTGATCCAGGTCTGCTTTAAAGGTGCACTGTGTAACTTCTCTGCTTGTCTCTACGTTGTGATGGCTCCGCCTGGAATGTTCCGCAGTATGGACGTGTCCAACTCCATGGAGACAAGCAGCAGCTCACAGTAGAATGGATGCTTCTCTGGTTAAAGCAGCGCCACCTACGGTTCAGAGGCAGTTTTTAATCTTCTGAGCATCATCAGTCTCAGGTCTAAACCAGGCCAGAAGCAGGTCTAAAGTGAGATTAAGTCTAAACCAGGTCAAATCCAGTGGTCCAGGACTAAACCATCTCTGCTCATATATCTACACATGTTAGGATTTCACCCACAGAGAAGAAAGACCAAGGACCTCCATCTGCTGTTCATGATCTGTTCTTAAAAGATTTAATAATAATAATAATAATGATGATAATAATAATAATAATAATAATAATAATAATAATAATAATAATAATAATAATAATAATAATAATAATAATAATAATAATAATAATAATAATAATAATAATAATAATAATATAATAGTACATATTTCCCCTCAATCCTGAATCAGCCTTGATGTAATCTTGATCGTGTCGATGTCACGCCTCAGATTTGACAGCGTCTCATTGGTAAATGAGTGCGTGAACGTCTTAGTTTAAATAGAAGTGATCAAAAAGTACAGCATGATGCATGTTCTCCCCCGTGTCTGTGTAGGTTTACACTAAAAACATGTACAATAGGCTCCTCCCTCTGGGGCCAGGACTCCAGGAGATTCCAAATCTTTAACTTAACTTTCCATCTCTCCTTATCTCTCCTTCATCTCTCCTTTCATCTCCTCCTTCATCTCTCTTCATCTCTCCTTCATCTCTCTCCTTATTCTCTCCCTCTCTCTCCTCTCCTTCATCTCTCCCTCTCTCTCTCTTCATCTCTCTTCATCTCTCCTCTCTCTCTCTCCTCTTCTCTCCCTCTCTCCTTCTCTCCTTCTCTCTCCTTCTCTCTCCCTCTCTCTTCTCTCCCCTTCTCTCTCTCCTCTCCTCTCTCTCCTCTCCCTCCTTCATCTCTCCTCTCTCTCCCTTCATCTCCCTCTCTCCCTCCCTCTCCCTCTCTCGCTTCATCTCTCCTTCCTCTTCTTCATCTCTCCCTCTCTTCCCTCTCTTCATCTCTCCTTCATCTCTCCCTCTTTCTCTCCTTCTCTTCTCCTCTCTCTCCTCTCTCCTCTCTCCTCTCCGCTTCTCCTTCCTCTCTCCCTCTCCTTCATCTCTCCTTCTCTCCTCTCTCTCTCTCCTCTCTCTCCCTCTCTCTCCCTCTTCTCCCTCTCTCTCTCTCTCCTCTCTCCTTCTCTCTCCTCTCTCTCCCCTCCCTCTCCTCCTCTTCCTCTCTCCTCTCTCCTCTCTCCCTCTCTCCCTTCTCTCTCTCTCTCCTCTCTCCCTCTCCCTCTCTCTCTCTCTCTCTCCTCTCTCTCCTGCTCTCTCCTTCTCTCTCTCTCTCTCCCTCTCTCTCTCTCCTCCTCCTCTTCTCTCTCCCTTCCTCTCTCCTTCATCTCTCTCCTTCTCTCCTCTCCTCTCTCTCTCCTTCCTCTCTCTCCTCTCTCTCTCCCTCTCTCTCCCTCTCTCTCCCTCTCTCTCTCTCTCTTTCCTCTCTCTCTTCCTCTCTCCCTTCTCTCCTTCATCCCTCTCCTCTCTCTTCCTCTCTCTCTTCCTCTCTCCCTCTCTCTCCTCTCTTTCCTCCCCTCTCTCTCTCCCTCTCTCTCCTCCTCTTCCTTTCTCCGCTTCCTCTCTCCTTCATCTCTCCCTCTCTCTTCCTCTCTCCTCTCTCTCCCTCTCTCTTCATCTCTTCCTTCTCTCTCTTCCTCTCCCCTCTTCTCCCTTCCCTCTCTCTCCTTCATCTCCCTCATCTCTCCTTCATTCTCTCTACTCTCTCCCTCTTCCCCTCTCTCTCCCTCTCTCTCTCTCTCCTCTCTCTCCTCTCATTCCCTCTCTCTCCTCTCTCTCTCTCTCCCTCTCTCCCTCTCTCTCTCCTCTCTCTCTCCTCTCCTCTCTCCTCTCTCCCTTCCTCTCTTCTCCATCTCTCCCTCCTCTCTCCCTCTCTCTCCCTCTCTTCCTCCTCTTCTCTCTCTCCTCTTTCCTCTCTCTCTCCTCTGCTCCCTCTTCCCTCTCTTGCCTCTCTTTCCTCTCTCCCTCTCTCTCCTCTCTCCTCTCTCCTCTCATCTCTCCTCTCTCCTCTCTCCTCTCTCCCCTCTCTCCCTCTCTCTTCCTCCTCGTTCTTTCTCACTTCCTCTCTCCTTCATCTCTCCTCTGTCTTCTCTCTCCTCCTCTCCCTCTCTCTCCCTCCTCTCCCTCTCTCTTTCGCCCTCTCCTTTCTCTTCCTCTCTCCTTCATTCTCCCTCTCTCTTCCCTCTCTCCTCTCTCTCTGCCTCTCTCCCTCTCTCTCTTCATCTCTCCTCTCTCCTTCATCTCTCTCTCTCCTATCTCTTCCCTCTCTCTCCCTTCATCTCTCCCTCTCTCTCCTTCATCTCTCCTCCTCCTCCCTCTCCCTCTCTCCCCTCTCTCTCTCCCTCTCCCCTCTCTCTCCCTCTCTCTCCCTCCCTCTTCCTCTCTCCCTTCCTCTCTCCCTCTCTCTCCCTCTCTCTCCCTCTCTCCCTCTCTCTCCCTTATTCTCTCCCTTCTCTCCTCTCTCTCCTCTCTCTCCCTCTCTCTCCTCTCTCCCTCTCCTCTCTCTCCTCTCTCCTCTCCTCTCTCTCCTCTCTCCTCCCTCTCTCTTCCTCCCTTCCTCTCCCTCATCTCTCCCTCTCTCTCTCTCTCTTCCTCTCTCCCTCCTCTCTCTCTTCCCTCTCTCCCTCTCTTCCCTCCTCTTCCTCCTCTCTCCTTCCTCCTTCTTCCTCCTCTCCTTCATCTCTCCTCTCTCTTCCTCTCTCTCTTCCTCTCTCCCTCTCTCTCCCTCTCTCTCCCTCTCTCTCCCTCTCTTCAGCCTCCCTCTTCCTTCTCCCCTCTCTCCTTCATCTCTCCCTCTCTCTTCCTCTCTCTCTTCCTCTCTCCCTCTCTCTCCTCTCTCCCTCTCTCTCCCTCTCTCTCCTCCTCTTCCTTTCCTCCTTCCTCTCTCCTTCATCTCTCCTCCTCTCTTCCTCTTCTCTTCCTCCTCTCTCTCTCTTCTCTCTCTCTCTCCCCTCTCTCTCCCTCCCTCCTTTCTCCTCTCTCTCTCTCCTTCATCTCCTCCTCTTCATCTCTCTCTCTCTCTCTCTCTCTCTCTCCTCTCCCTCTTCTTCTCTCTCTTCTCTCTCCTCCTCTCTCTCTCCTTCCTCTCCTCCTCTCTCTCTTCTCTCCTTCTCTCATCTCTCCTCTCCCTCTCCCATCTCTCTCCTCTCTCTTCTCTCTTCCTCTCTCCCTTCATCTCTCCTTCATCTCTCCTTCTCTCTCTCCTCCTCTCTCTCTCCTCCTCTCTCTCTCTCTCCCTCCTCTCCTCTCTCCCCTTCTCTCCCTCTCTCCCTCTCTCCCTCTCTCCCTCTCTCCCTCTCTCTCCCTCTCTCCCTCTCTCCTCTCCCTTCCCTCTCTTCTCCCTCTCTCTCCCTCTCTCTTCCTCCTCTCTCTCTCTTCTCTCCTTCATCATCTCCTCTCATCACTCTCCTCCTCTCCCCCCTCACTCTCTCTCCCTCCTCTCCTTCCTTCTCTCTCTCCTCTCTCCTCCCTCTCTCTTCCATCTCTCTCTTCCTCTCTCTCTTCCTCTCTCTTCTTCTCCCTTCATCTCTCCTTCATCTCCCTCCCTCTCTCTCCTCTCTCTTCTCCCTCTCTCTCCCTCTCTCTCCCTCTCCTTCTCTTCTCTCTCTCCCTCTCTCTCTCCTTCACTCTCTCTCTCCCTCTCTCTCCCTCTCTCTCCCTCTCTCTCCCTCCTCTTCCTCTCTCCCCTTCATCTCTCCTTCATCTCTCCCTCTCTCCCTCTCTCTCCCTCTCTCTCCTCTTCCTCTCTCCTCTCTCCCTCTCTCTTCCTTCTCCTCTCTCTCTCCTCTTCCCTCTTCTCTCCCCTCTCTCTCCCTCTCTCCTTCCTCTCTCCCTCTCTCTCTCTTCCCTCTCTCTTCCCCTCTCTCTCCTCTCTCTCCTCTTCTTTGCTCAGGACGGACACATCGACTTCCTGGAGTACGTGGCAGCCGTGCACCTTATTTTTCGGGGGAATCTCAAAGACAAAACTGGATTCTGGTCCTTCAAAGTGTTTTGACCGCGACGGCAACGGCTGCCATCGACCGTGAGGAGGTCCGCCTCATCATCAAGGTGCGTTAGGCTTATTTATCTCCATGGAGACCAGCTGGTTACAGGTCAGATCCGTGGAGAGTGTGATATATTTGAACAACAGACCCGTCCAGTGTTTGTGAACAGAACGGCTGCTATCCAAGGACATTGTGACCACGTGGACACTCAAACAGCTTCACGTTGTCCGTGTTCCTTTGTTCTTCAGATTATTGGAAACATAAAAAAGCCCGAACGAAACAAGTCCTCTGCGAAACGTGAACGAAATGGTGGACCGAATCTTTGCTTCTGGTCGACAAGAACAACGATTGTAAGTCTAAGGGAATATTCTCTGCACAGCGTTTATTATCTTCACGAAGACTTTGTCAGGTTCTAATGGTTTTCCCCCGTCGTCATTTTACCCAGACGTGTCTTTTGTGTGATTCTTGCGTGTTTGAGTCCTGTTTCGTCCTGCGTTTGAGGCTGGAGTGCTCCGAACATGCTGCTCTTTCCTCGTCTGCAAGTCTGAACTTTCTTGCCATTATCCCAATGTGTAGACTTCACGGTCACTGAATTTTTCCTTTCTCCGTCAGCATTTGCGCTCAAAAAACGCAAGTCGTGTATGAGTGATCGAGAGGGTTTGGGCTGAAACCAACCCATCGAGCACGTTGAGGTCAAAGCCTTGTCAAAAGTCATTGTTGCGTGTGTAAACTGTTTGCTGTTTTATTAGTCACAAAGGTGTCATCGGAGCAAAACGCTAACTCTTTAAAGCAGAACTAAGTACCTCTGTCGATAGAGCTCCCCCTGTAGGTCCTCTGAGAAAGTACATTGTCTGAAAATCGAAGCAAAAGCTTTTTATTTTCACATTTTCTTTCTTTCTTTCTCATCATAAGACAGTAGAATCACAGGCAAAAACATTTCACAGCCAAACATAAAGAGCCAGGGTTTCTCAGGAGAGGTTGGCAAATGTTACAAGGCTGGTTTTCCACGCAGAGACAGTAGGGGGCGACGACAGACACTTCATATGCACCGAAAACACATATTTAACCATCACAGGGACTTACAAAAACGTTAAAACGTCTAAACATGTGTTTCTGTAAGAATCTTGTGATATTAAACACCCTGTTTGACATGTGACTGTGAGATGTTGGTGTGATCCCTCATTGGTCCATAAGACTGTGAGGAGCAGAAAAATGACATAAACTCTTCGCAGGTACAATCAAACAAAAGGACCAAAACAGCTCATGCATGTGCAGGTGGACCAAAGCCTGAGGTTAGACGCACAGTGCAGCAGACAGTCCCAGGCCTGGCACAGTACGTCCTTGAGGTGGTAAACAATGGATTTAAAACTATCCTGGATGAGCCGCTCTCCTGCAGCTCGGATCTGTGCTCTAATCTTAGACTCCACTAATTTACTTTTGCTGACGAGTCTGGACTGAACAGTAGAAAACCTGTGGGCGTAATCTCTAAACCCAAATGCATCATATTCAGTAACAGACAAGTGCTGCTCTCAGTCTGACACTAGAGGGCGCACTAGTGAAGCAGGTGTCAAAAGCCCAACTGTTCTTTCATTAGAGCAGGCATTATTTTGGGCAGAACAAATGAATCATATTGTCATAATGAAGGGGAAAGGCCAATGCCATGTCCAAACATTCTGCACCTGAAAAGAGTTGTATGAAGTATGGTTAAACTCTGACCTAAACTATTGTCCAGTGTGTGCTAATACTGCACAGAAGCATCTGAAAAAGCTTCAGGTCTCAGAACAGAGAAGCTAAAGTGGTTCCTCACTCTGGTTTGTGTTTCAGGTCAGATCTCTCTGGAGGAGTTCATCGAGGGTGCAGAGAAGGACCCCTGGGTGATGAATCAGCTCAAACTGGACATCGGGGCGTGTGAGTGGTACATTGATCAGCAGGAGAAGAAGCACTGACTGAGGACCCTCTTCCTTTGGACCATCCATGGAAAACATGAACAAATATCAGCATTCTTAAACAAATATGCACAAGAAGAACCGTTTTTGGATTGAAGATGTAGGTGCACGCGTGAAAAAGAGGGCCGATGTAAACGGGCTCAGGCCTACCTCTTATTTAAAGGCACATGGTGTAACTTTTTCAAGTCGCTTACGC
Source organism: Chaenogobius annularis (assembly GCA_015082035.1). Classification (NCBI taxonomy): domain Eukaryota; kingdom Metazoa; phylum Chordata; class Actinopteri; order Gobiiformes; family Gobiidae; genus Chaenogobius; species Chaenogobius annularis. The sequence continues at coordinate 107,886 of BJKM01000781.1, forward strand.
GAGAGCGCTGTGTGGCTGACCAATCACAGCGCACAGAATCCAAAAGACGAACCTGAACAAACATGGCAAGGTCTGAGCAGATGTATGATTATTGTTTTTGAAAACGGTGCGAGGAAGAAGTCTGTGCTTTTCTCTGACTGGATTTAACAACAGTTGTGACGATTCGACCAATCAGATAATGACATATTCATCATGACGTTACGCCTTTTCCCGAGAGCCTGTCCAGGGTGCACTCGCACCATCAGCGACCTGAGGGACCTGAAGGACCTGAAGGACCTGAAGGACCAGCTCACATTTCCACTGGGACGAGGAGCGGTGCGAACCAGCCGACGGGAGCAGCACTGAAGTCACCTTTATACAAATTGTTATCCCGAACGCACCATTTGTGTAGGACTCCGAGCGACACGCAGGTCACTGTATGTGTTCTGACCAAAAGCACATGAAAGCACACAGGTCTGTACTGCCCAGTGGTGGAGTGGTTAAGGTGGCAGCACTTGTGCAGGGCTCCATGTGCAGCCAGTCCCGCCTACATTCTGTTCAGATGCAGAAGGGTCTGGAATCCGAGTCAGAGCCAATCATCTCTTCGATCCTTTTTGGAACTATCCAATCTCAGGTGGCGGTTTTGACGTCATTTATATCTATTATTATTACATATCGATATTGTAGCTAACATAAACTTGCTCTTGCTCTGTACTTGTATTCACACTTTTACTGAAATAAAATGTGACTTAATGTTTTCCAGTGTTTTATGTTTTTCTGTATCATTTATTATTTGCTTTCTTCTTTTTTTGTGTAGCACAGAAACAGACAAACAACAACGACAGTGACTCTAAACAATCAGGGAATTTCAATATCAATAAATCAATACGACAGCATTCTTTCAGTGAGTAGGACAAACCCTTGCTTGACCTTTTGGTGGAGTTTCTTTGTCTTTATCATGGACAATGGAAGAGGCACAGTTCAACTCCTTCAATCCCAGCCTTTTATGAAAGGGCGAGCAGACTCGGGGCGTTCATCAATATGTAGTTGATGATGGGTGAACGCTTAGCCTACTGAGCTGCACCCCCAAACTGTTAAGAGGTGCTGAATGGATTAAAAAAAAGCTCAATTACACAAATTAGCCGTTTCGAACTAACGTCATTATAAATCTGCTGTCCTCAACCGTTGTCCTCTTTGACCAACCGTAAAAACTGAAACAATACAAATGTGGTGCTAGACGCTGTAGGATAATATACAAACCCTGTTACAAATGACATCTTAGAATGGGCAGTGAAATAAACGTGAACAGAGCCTGAGCTGCTGCTTGTGTCAGCTCGTGTCAGAGAGCGGAGCATGAGAATCGGTGCAGTGTTGACGTGTTGGTCGCATGAACATCGCACATTTTACACGACTCACTCTACTTTGGAGCATGTTTTAGCGGCTGGACTTTTCCCACTGGACCAAAAGTGTGAAGCGCTTCTTCTTTTTTGTTTTACGGCGATTGGCAACCAGCCTAAAAACACTACAAGGGTAAACACTGATGAAAGATGTAGAAAAGGTTCAGCTGTAGTGAACTGAATCATGGGCTGATGAAAAAAAAAATATATATAATAGTAATAATAATTGTTCAATAGTTCAAAATCAAAATCAAGCAAACTAGCTAAATTAGAGTTAAGTCTACTTTCATATGTAAATAAGAACGTATTACTGCTGAATATTGTTTTGAACAGAGTACTTTTGTTATTCATTGGTTTCAGAATGAGAAGAATTATCTTTCAAACAAAAATGGAATCTTTTTGAGAAAAAGTCCTTAATAAATAAATAAATAAATAAATAAATAAATAAATAAATAAATAAATAAATAAATAAATAAATAAATAAATAAATAAATAAATAAATAAATAAATAAATAAATAAATAATATTAAATAATAAAATAAATAAAATAAAGAGTGAGAGTTGTTTTATAAGGTCTGAAGCGCTGTTTTTGTGTTAACGCGATGGATAGAGCGCACGCGCGCATGCGCAGGCTCCGGTTTCTGTTGACAAATGTGGACCGTTGCTAAAAAACCTAAAGAAACTGCGCTTTTTTTCACCTCAAACTGAAATAAAATGTGAAAGCTGCGCGGGCGAGAACACCGAGCCGACACTGACCGCATCCAGTTGGAACCCAGGTAACGTGTCCGTTTCCGAAACGTATGGAACACTCGGTGAAATGGAAGATGTTTTGAGTAGTCAATGAAAGGCTTACACTGTTAGCATTTTTAGCATGCCGTTGTGGCTAGCTAAATAAAGGTTACTCCACAGGTTTAATCAGAGTTCGATTGATTCTTTACAACTCCGTAACCTTGTCTACGCGTTCTACTGCCTTACATACAATTGTCCACAATGGATTAAAATGCTCGTTTATTAACATTTCTCCAATATAAACGCCTTAATTATGCTGCAAACCCGAGCTAGCCAGTCATGCTAACGTCAACACTGCGTCTGCCTTTGGCCTATTAAAAGATTATTTTAAAGTTCTATTATTATTCATGTTTATTAATCTCAACACACTGCTAGGAAACGCCTTTTCAATTGCACAACTCTTTGTTTTTTTTTTGCGTGTAAGACTTTGTTTTAGCTCGATGACATCAAATGACCAAAATCTAGCACAATTCTGCTAAAACGAATTGCACTTTTTTTTATTAGTTCCTGTTGATTTTTCTAAATGTATTTTGAATGTAATTTGATTTTAAAACTGTTGCACTGATCGACGTGGTTGTGGCAAATATATTAATGAGGTGAAATTGGGACATATTGAATGTGATTATTATCTGGGCTTTTGCATTGGAATGTCGAGCAGACTCCTGACATACCTTGAACTCACTTGTCCAAAAACTGACACTGGTGATTTGACCCGTTGTGTCTGTGGATTTGAACCCTGTGTTCTGTGATTTTGACCCCGCGCGTCTTGGATTTGACCCGGTGGTCTGTGGATTTGACCGCCTCTGTGTGGATTTGACACCGTTGTCTTGTGATTGACCCTAGTGTCTGTGGATTTGACCGTGTCTGTGGATTTGGACACGTGTCTGTGGATTTGATCACCCGTCTGATTTGAAACCCCTGTCTGTGGATTTAACCCCGGTCTGTGAATTGACCCGTTGCTGTGGTCGCCTGTGGTAATGATGAATCTGTCTCCCGGGTTGTACGTGCACGCCGGGAGGAGCAGGTTCGACTGATGAGTGCATTGTTAATGAACCACACAGCGAGAGGCCGATATAAGGACCAAGTTCATGGCTAAGTACTGTCAAGGAAAATACTTGAATAAAGGAAGCTACGCCAGCAGCGGCGTCTGGACAGGTTAAAACAACAAAATAAAAGCTGTTGACTCATGTTCCAGTCAAGATGAAAAATCCCCCCGGTTTGGTTCTGGGACAAAAATTCAGCTGTGTTGTTTCCAGATTCACACAATTCAAAAAATGTAAGTTAGGACTTTTCTATGGATTCTGCCTGGAAGGAGATCATTGTACAAAAGCCAACAAATGCCCAAAAACATGCGTTCACTCATCGTGGGCTCGTCTTCCTCCGATTCTCCTGCTTTACTCTCATTCGTACACATCGTTCTCAGTGGGCGGGAATAGCAGACGAGGAGAAACATGCGACGCTCTAACGCAGAAGGGCCCTGCACCTTCTTGCCTGTGCAGCATCGAGGAGCGCTAAGCTGCTGTCTTCTGCCACCGTGTCGTTTGTGCTCTATTCTTAAAAGCCAAACGACAAACAAAAGTATGAAATACTCTTTTGAGTATTCATCATAATATGTTCAAAATCGTTTTGCATTAAGGTTTCTTTTCTCTAAAATTTAGTCAAATATACAAATACTTACTCGGGGATTTATTGATAAACGCAGCCCACCAGTACACCACACTTAGGTTCAGCTATATGGATAGTCAGCATTTTGCGACTGTTCCAGTCTTCTTCCTACTGAGATACACATCATTATAAGCTTCCAAATCACGCTGTGTATTGCAAATCATAAATCCGCGAGTTTACGTTTCCCTGAGCTGTGACCTTCAGGTCCGCATCCACATTCAGGCAAAGTGCCCCTCTTTCTACAATCTGAAGGCTTCCTCCTGCTTGCTACTGACATGACTTTTTACTATCTTTAGTACTGACTACAGACAAGCTCTGATAAAACGGACAGTGTTGATCTGACCCGCATGACCATTTATCTGACGATGACCATTATCTGACCCGCATGTGACCATTATCTACGGCTATAGTGTACCATTATCTGACGGCATTGACCATATCTGACGGGCATTACATTATTCTACGTGGCATGTGACCAATCGCACCGCAGACCATTATCTGACCCGGCAAGTGACCATTATCTGAGCCGGCAATGTGACCATTACCTGAGCCTGCATGGACCATTATCTGAGCCGGCATTGACCATTACGAAGCCCGCACTGGACCATCCTATCTCGAGCCGGCATCGACAATTATCTGACCGGGAGCATTTCCGGAACTCTTCTTGCGTGACCATTATCTGACGCACGTGACCATTATCTGAACGGGGCACGTGACCATTATCTGACTGGGGCACGTACCATTATCTGACCCGATGTGAACCATTTATTCTGACCCGCATTGACCATTATCATCCCGCATAGTGGACCATTATCTGACCCGGCATGTCGACCATTATCTGACGGCATTGACCATTATCTGACGGCATGTGACCGACATGTGACCATTATTCCTCACACAAACACACAGGAGTTTATCTAAAACAATGCCTACACACAGGAAGAAAAGAACACTGTGTCTTTTAAAATCAAAGTATAATTGGACTCAGGATTCACTCCTCAGCGCCTCCTGCCTGTCTGTCACACACAACCATACTTCGTTCCCCCGACACCTACCTGAGTTGAATCCTGCAATCCTCATGCTCCGCTATTCATCGCAACACACATTTGAGAGTATTAACTGCTTGAAGCTATTGTACGAGTTTATGTGTAATGGTTGTTGTAGGTGTGAATCGGAGCCATGTCTGTAAGTGGCTCGCTTGGGAGACGAGGCGGCAGCCCGCGTCTGCGTTGAGTCCGTGCTCGAGTTTAATGCTCTTTACATTTCACTAGTTGGCTCCAGTGTTTAATGCTTCTTTATATTTCACTTGTTAGCCTCTTCAGTCTCTTAAATGCCTCTTACATTTCACTTGTTAACTCCAGTGTTTTAATGCTCTTTACATATCTCACTAATTTAGCTCTAGTCTTTAATGCTCTTTACATTTCACTTGTTAGCGCCAGTCTTTAATGCCTCCTTTTAATTTCACTTGTTAGCTCCAGTTCATTTAAAGCGCTTATTGCATTTCAACTTGTTAGCTCCAATCTTTAATTGCGCTTTGCATTTCACTTGTTAGCTTCAGTCTTTAATGCTCTTTACATTTCACTTGTATAGCTCCAGTCCTTAAATGCTCCTTTATCATTTCACTCCGTTACGCCCAGTCTTTAATGCTCTTTACACAGCTTCACTCTGTTATGCTCCAGTCTTAATGCGCTTTGCATTTCACTTGTTAGGCTCCAGTCTTTAATGCTCTTTTACATTCACTTGTTAAAGCTCCAGTCTTTAATGCTCTTTACATTTCACTTTATTAGCCCAGTCTAATGCTCCTTTACATTCACTTTCTAGCTTCAGTCTTTAATCCGCTTTGCATTTCACTTGTTAGCTTCAGTCTTTTAATGCTCTTTACAGTTCACTTTTAGAGCTCCAGTCTTTAATGCTCTTTACATTTCACTTGTTAGCGCCAGTCTTTAATGCTCTTTACAGTTCACTAGTTAGCTAAAACGTGTCTTTGAACGGTGCAATCACACAAATGTGTACATTTTTGTTCCGAATTTTGCACTTTTCGTGTGTTTTTTCACCTTGTGTCGAGTGTGTGAAATGGAGCTGTGTGTGTCTGGTTCTCTGGACTAAACAGACTCTTAAACACGTACGAAAAGACCGTCTATAACAAAGACAGTGGCATTATTACATCAAAGGGACATTTTAATCCTAAATATTCTCTATCGTCGAGCCTTCAGTCGCCGTAGTACCATATAACACTAAAATAATCTTAATCTGGTGTTGTGGTAAAATGTATTTGTATTTATTAGGATGTACTTGATATGCATTTCCCACCGTTAGAGTAAAGTGCTGAGCGGCCCCTGTGTCGCTGCTTCCTGAAGGTCCTCGGTCAAAAGGGGATTCATTTCATTCTCTGCAGTGAAAACAAGGAGCTCAGACTGTTTCCGCGGTAATGTCCCGAACAAGGCCAACTCTGAGCCTCCAAACACACACCACCGGAACAACAGCGTCCTCTAAAACCATGACAACACATCAGACACATCCCAGTTTGTGTTTGTGTCTGACTGACTGATGGAGACTCGAGGGTCCTTAAACATTTGTCTGTTTGACTTCAACATCAACTCGTACTTTGAAAGAGCGCCACATCCAACACGTTTCTGCTGGATTACCACAATAACCCCTGTTGTCGTTCTGAGGATGAATAATACAAATGGTTTTAAGTCTTTATCACATTAAAGGAAGCAACCATTTTGAACTTCCAGCTTAGAAATGTCTGTTACGAAGGTTGGAACAAAAATACTATTTCTAGCCTCAAATTTGTACTTGAGCTTCTCAAAAGTATAATTTGAGTAAGTGTGTAACAAATCTGTAGAAATAAAATGATTGTATCATTTCTGTGTAAAAGTAAAGTGTGTGTCATAATGTGTGTTAAATGTCCAGTAAATGCAGTGAAATCCAGTGTTAAATGTGTTTAAAGCAGACTTTTACTGACACTAAACCATTCTGAACATTCTGAAGCTTCTTTATTGAAATGACCTCACGTTCCATTTCACGATGACTCCATTCAGGACTTTTCCAAAAGGTTATGGCGCTCTCCCCCTCCTCTTTTAAAGGATGCTAAATATGCCTCATGGGGTGCATTAGGCCTCTATAGTGCCTAACGATATGTTGTCATGTCCAGACGTGCAGTATAAAGAGAGGGAACATCTGTTCATTCACTCATCCATTCATACACTGTGGAAATAAAATCATAACCACACTAAATATTAGAAGGTTGAGCTTATAATCACCTCACCTCACTTTGATCTACGGCCATCCCTGAATGTACGTAGCGAGACCCCTGGGTGACTGGCTTAACCGTGGCCGTTCCTCTCCCCAGGGCCCCGCTCCGGCCTCTCCCTCGGGGGCCGTGGTGGAGGACGAGATGGCGGAGCGTCTGTCTCAAACTGAGCAGCTGGTCTCTCAGTTAAAGGACCTGATCCGAGAGAAGGACGCCGCGCTCAAGGCCAAAGACGAGCAACTCAAGGTACGGTTTGGGTGTAGAAGAACAACTCAAGGGACAGTTTGGGTGTAGAAGAACAACTCAAGGGACAGTTTAGGTGTAGAAGAACAACTCAAGGGACAGTTTAGGTGTAGAGGTAAGGTTTGGGTTTAGAAGAACAACTCAAGGGACAGTTTGGGTGTAGAAGAACAACTCAAGGGACAGTTTAGGTGTAGAAGAACAACTCAAGGGACAGTTTAGGTGTAGAAGAACAATTCAAGGGACAGTTGTAAGTGTGGTGTTTGAGAAATGTTTGTTTTTCAATGTCATATGTTGTGACTTCAAAACAAAGTGTTCTGAACCGCAGTTGAACGTTCTGTCCGCCTCAGGCAGAAAAAGAATCGTGCGAGGCCAAACTGTCGAAGCAGCGTCTCCAGAACAAAGCCAAAGTCACGTCTCTGAACTCACCAGCTGGAGGAACTGAAGAAACAGAACGGAGCCCCATCGCCCTCTCACGGCAAGAAGGTATTTTTAACTTGAACCTTTAGTATATCCAGAAAAGTCCCATTGAGATTGGGGAGATTACTTTCACCGCCCCCAAACAAAACATTTAATATAAAAGCAACAGTTTAATCAACTTCAATAACTGAGCCTTCAGATGGAACAACCGGAGGAACATTCTGGACATCGACTTAGTTTTTGTTTGATTAAAAGTGCCGTACCAGAATGCTTTTAGGTAATGAAGACAAATGTGCGCTCCTCGCATCTAATTAGAGAGCGTTTTATTCTCCGTGAAGCTAACACCAAATAGCATAGCATGCTATTTGGTGTTAGCTTTACCGCAAAGGCAAAAGTCAGTCGGCGCCCTCTGAAAGTTGTGAGAAACGCGTGTAAACCCTGGAAAGTGAATCATTGCGTGAGTAAGTGGCAGTACACGTGTCGGGTCACGTTGCCAAAGGGCTTCATTTCATTTCCCTCGGTGAACAGAGTGGTGTGTGTTTGTGTTCAGGGCGAGAGCGGGGAGCAGGCGGCTCGAGGGAAAGTGGTGCTGCTGAAGAAGAAAGGTGGAGGAGCTGGAGCAGGCGCTGAGCCAGAGAGACCACGAGCTCCACGCCAAGGTAAGATCTGCTGCACATCTGGACCAAATACAAGAGACCACCTACGGACAGAGACCACGAGCTCCACGCCAAGGTAAGATCTGCTGCACATCTGGACCAAATACAGAGACCACCTACGGACAGAGACCACGAGCTCCACGCCAAGGTAAGATCTGCTGCACATCTGGACCAAATACAGAGACCACCTACGGACAGAGACCACGAGCTCCACGCCAAGGTAAGATTTACTGCACATCTGCCACAAATACAGAGACCACCTACGGACAGAGACCACGAGCTCCACGCCAAGGTAAGATCTGCTGCACATCTGGACCAATACAAGAGACCACCTACGGACAGAGACCACGAGCTCACGCCAAGGTAAGATCTGCTGCACATCTGCCACAAATACAGAGACCACCTACGACAGAGACCACGAGCTCCACGCCAAGGTAAGATCTACTGCACATCTGCCACAAATACAGAGACCCACTAACGGACAGAGACCACGAGCTCAACGCTAAGGTAAGATCTGCTGCACATCTGGACGCATCTGGACCAAATACAGAGACCACCTACGGACAGAGACCACGAGCTCCACGCCAAGGTAAGATCTGCTGCACATCTGCCACAAATACAGAGACCACCTACGGACAGAGACCACGAGCTCAACGCCAAGGTAAGATCTGCTGCACATCTGCCACAAATACAGACCCTTCTACGTCTGGAACTTGCCTGAACTTTCATTTGGATGGAAAATTACATAACAAACTGTAACTGTGTTTGTGGTGTTTTTGGTGCATTATTATCCAGAATAACTTTAGAATTAAGACACGTTTATCATCATGGTGTTAGCATGCTAATCGCTAACACTCCACACCAATCACTTTTACAGGGGGCCATGTTTTCTACCAATTACTCGCGTGTGGTCGAGCGGTTTCAGTCGCCAAAACAGACCTGGTTTTTCTTTGTTTTAAAGGATGTTTTAGGTTTTAGCCGACAGGAAAGCTTTAACGTGAAATGGGGATGAAAGAGAAGGGAGGACATGCGGTAAACTGTCTGAGTCTGGATTCGAACGTGGAGCTCGCGGAAACAACCGTTTTCCGTTTGCCTTCGCAGCGGGAGGAGGTGGAGTCTTGGTTCCGGCGCGGCGAGGAGATCGACCAGATGCTGACGGAGAAGGACAGGAAGTTAGCCGAAAAGGAGGCTTACATAGTGCACCTGCAGACGGCGACGGGCGGAGAGCAGCCCACAGCGCCGCCTAAGGTAAAGTGTCATGAACTGCAGCGAGCTCGGTGCTACTGCCCAAGATACCAGGAAATGTATTGTTTTTGATGGGTGGGCTCGTTAAAGTAGATTTGTCCTCTTCTTTAAATTTATTCAGGAGACGGAGGACAGCGGATCTCTGGTGGACCTTCAGAAGCTGGTGCAGAACTTGACGAAGAAGATCGGGGAAGCAGAAGAGCGCTACAGTCTCCTCCATGAGCAGACGGAGAGCCTGAAGGAGCTGCTGTCCACGGAGAAGGAGCAGTTCAACAAGAAGGAGGACATGTACAAGCAAAACGTACGCGCCAAGAGGATTCCCGTCGACCTCCTCTGCACGTCCATAAATGCCCTCTCTTGTTCCCGTAGATTCAGACGTTCAAAGACATTATCCTGCAGAAGGACAACCAGCTGATGGAGATGAACCAGATGCACGAACAGGAGCTTTTCAAACTCGCTGCTAAATCTGACGCCAGCGCCGACTTGGAGCAGGTGAATTCATTTTTGCAGCAGGTCTTGGGTTCTACTGCTGGACATTTTTGTAAAGAGAATAGTTTTGTCATTTTCCCTGCAGCTTTTGAAGGCCCTCAAACAGAAGCTACACGAGAAAGAGGAAGTGCTTCTGGGTAAAAATCAGGTCATCGATGTTCTACAAGGAGAAGTGGACACCAGGGATGGACAAATCAAGGTAAGTCATGTTCCACAGTGAATCCTCTCCTCCAGCTGCAGTTACAGCTTTAAGGTTCTTCTTTTACACAAGACGAAGAACAACCAGGACTCTCCAACCTCAGGGGCCAGTAGGGGGCAGGTGGGGCCGGTTTTCAATGTTTTCACTGTTCAAATGGATCTGTGCCTGTCAGTTTGAGGCCACAGTCCTGGTTTAGGCCGGGTTTGGACCTGGTTTAGACCTGATTTAGTCCTGGTTTAGTCCTGGTTTAGTCCTGGTTTAGTCCTGGTTTAGCCCCGGTTTAGTCCTGGTTCATGCCTGGTTTAGCCCTGGATTCGCCCTCGTTTTGTCCTGGTTTAGTCCTGGTTTAGACCTGGGTTTAGACCTGGGTTTAGACCTGGGTTTAGACCTGGGTTTAGACCTGGGTTTAGACCTGGGTTTAGACCTGGGTTTAGACCTGGGTTTAGCCTTGGTTTAGACCTGGGTTTAGCCTTGGTTTAGACCTGATTTAGTCCTGGTTCATGCCTGGTTTAGTCCTGGTTTAGCCTCATTTTGTCCTGATTTAGTCCTGGTTTAGCCCTGGTCTTGTCCTGGTTTAGCACCGGTTTAGTCCTGGTTTAGCCCTCTTCTGGAAGGTTGACTTTGGTGTGGGTCTGAACGTTGACGTTGCTCCTCATGCGTCTCCAGGAGTTGATGGAGCGTCTGAAGCGCGTGCAGGTGGAGCAGAAGAGCCTGGAGTCCAAGATGGAGGCGGAGAGACACGTGATGAGGGCCCAGATTAAAGACCTGATGGACAAACACCAGAGCGAGCTGCAGACAATCAGGGAGCATCACCAGGACGACATCTCCCAAAGCCAACAGGAGCTTCTGCGAAGGCTGGAGGAGAGAAGGAGAGACGAGCGGGGAAACGCAGAGACGCAGAGCCCTGAACGGCCTGAGGGAGACTCCTCAAAGTCCGTGCAGAGGATCGCTCAGCTGGAAGGTAAAGACTCGTGGAGAAGCGTGAAACACAATCACTTTATTTATAATCAAGTGAAACGAAATGGAGATGAGTTGAGACTCACGGAGGGCAAGTGAAGCACCCACCGTCACCTGGCTCCTTTCATTTGGCAGATTGGAGTGCAGACTGTGCGCCAACGTGCCAAAGCGCCGACGTGCCAAAGCGGCGACGTGCCAAAGCGCCGACGTGCCAAAGCCGCCCACCAATCCAAAAATATGCACATTTCTCCCTCTAGAGGCTCGTGCAGTGAATCATTTGGAGTTCGTTTGGCCTCTGAAAGCGCACAGCCTTTGTTTGAAGCTCTCCATGTATTTCGAGCAGAATTGTAAGAAAATATGTTTTTGGTTCTTTTTCTTTTTTTCCCGCAGCCAAAGTGAAGGAGAAGGCGGAGGAGGCCAACAAGTCTGAGGCCAAGTTCCTGAAGATCAAGGCCTGGTCCAAATCCAGGATCAAGCAGCTGGAGGACGAGCTGAGGAGGAGCCAGGTGACAACCAGGAAGTCTCAGCAACATGTCTCAAACTGTGCCACTTTAGCATGTGCCCAACACTCGACACTACACACGGTCTGAAAGGGCCCCAGGGCGCAAGGGTGCAAGGGCCCCAGGGTGCAAGGGCCCCAGGGTGCAAGGGCCCCAGGGTGCAAGGGCCCCAGGGTGCAAGGGCCCCAGGGTGCAAGGGCCCCAGGGTGCAAGGGCCCCAGGGTGCAAGGGCGCAAGGGCGTAAACATGAGCACTAGTTAGTTGTTACAGGGACAGTCGCACATCTTTCCATTTCTTTCTAAAACTGTGAGTCACCAATAGTTGTGAAGGCATCTACGCTCCAGCTGAACTTTTGACATAAATTCCAGAATGTTGTGAACTTCTCAACACTCTTGGACGTCTTCTCCAGGCCGGATCCGCGTCTCCAGACCTGATCTCGCTTCAGTCCCGGATCACGACGCTGGAGGAGGAACGAGAAGAAAACCTCTGGAAGCTGGAGCGGTACGACCAACTCCGGGCGAACAACGGTACGTCCCGTGGCCGCGTCCCGTGGCCGCGTCCCTTGGCCGCGTGTCCGAGGACCCTCTCTGCATTTTGTTCATTGCTTGTTGTTGCAGAGATGCTCGAGGCCAAACTGGTGGTGTACGAGGAGCAGCAGAGGACGCTTCAGGCCGATCTGGAGCAGTTCACCAAGAGGGGCACGTCACAGGTACCACCGCGGTGTTTGGTGTCTCCATGACGTTTGGTTGGGTGTTACAGCTTTAACTCTGTGTTCGACTCAACTGGTTCTGTGTGTTTGTGACTGCTCGTGCTGTGTGTTCTGATGCGATCGTTGCTGTGTGTTTGTGACTGCTCGGTGCTGTGTGTTTGTGACTGCTCGTGCTGTGTGTTTCAGACGCGCTCGTGCTGTGTGTTTCAGACGCGCTCGTGCTGTGTGTTCAGACGCGCTCGTGCTGTGTGTTTGTGACTGCTCGTGCTGTGTGTTTGTGACTGCTCGTGCTGTGTGTTTCTGATGCGATCGTTGCTGTGTGTTTGTGACTGCTCGTGCTGTGTGTTTGTGACTGCTCGTGCTGTGTGTTTGTGACTGCTCGTGCTGTGTGTTTCTGACGCGCTCGTGCTGTGTGTTTCAGACGCGCTCGTGCTGTGTGTTTGTGACTGCTCGTGCTGTGTGTTTGTGACTGCTCGTGCTGTGTGTTTCTGACTGCTCGTGCTGTGTGTTTCTGACTGCTCGTGCTGTGTGTTTCTGACTGCTCCTGCTGTGTGTTTCTGATTTGCTCATGCTGTGTGCCGCAGGCGAGCGAGTCGGGCAGCGCGGACGACCCGAACTCGCAGGTGCTGGAGTGGCAGGAGATGGTGGCGGAGGCGGTGAGTGCCAGGGACCGAGCCAGAGAGGAGAAGAGCGCTCTGGCCGTGCGGATCAGCCATCTGGAGGAGGAGAAGGAGGGGTAAGAGGAGAAGGAGGGGAGGAGCTCTGGAGGAGGAGAAGGAGGAGAAGGAGGGTAAGAGGAGAAGGAGGGGGAGGAGCTCTGGAGGAGGAGAAGGAGGGTAAGAGGAGAAGGAGGGTAAGAGGAGAAGGAGGGGGAGGAGCTCTGGAGGAGGAGGAGAAGGAGCTCTGGAGGAGGAGAAGGAGGGTAAGAGGAGAAGGAGGGTAAGAGGAGAAGGAGGGGGAGGAGCTCTGGAGGAGGAGAAGGAGGGTAAGAGAGAAGAGAGGTAAGAGGAGAAGGAGGGTAAGAGGAGAAGGAGGGGGAGGAGCTCTGGAGGAGGAGGAGGAGAAGGAGGAGGAGAGCTCTGTTGAGGAGAAGGAGGGGGAGGAGCTCTGGAGAAGAGGGTAGAGGAGGAGAGGGGGGGAGCTCTTGAGAAGGAGGGTAAGAGGAGAAGGAGGGGAGGAGCTCTGGAGGAGGAGAAGGAGGGTAAGAGGAGAAGGAGGGGAGGAGCTCTGGAGGAGGAGAAGGAGGGTAAGAGGAGAAGGAGGGGGAGGAGCTCTGGAGGAGAGAAGGAGGGTAAGAGGAGAAGGAGGGGAGGAGCTCTGGAGAGGAGAAGGAAGGGTAAGAGGAGAAGGAGAGGGGAGGAGCTCTGGAGGAGGAGAAGGAGGGTAAGAGGAGAAGGAGGGGAGGAGACTCTGGAGGAGGAGGAGGAGGAGAAGAAGGGGGAGGATCTCTGGAGAGGAGGGTGAGCTCTGGAGGGTGAGCTCTGGAGGTGAGCTCTGGGAGGAGGGTGAGCTCTGGAGGCGTGAAGCTTTTTTTCTTGGCGGAGGGTGAGCTCTGGAGGGGGAGCTCTGGAGGGGGAGCTCTGGAGGGGGAGCTCTGGAGGGGGAGCTCTGGAGGGGGAGCTCTGGAGGAGGAGGAGGAGCTCTGGAGGAGGAGAAGTAAACCAGGTGACATTATGAGTCCCATCCTCAGCCCACTCTTCATGATGAGACGGAGTAAATGTTGCAAAAATGTAAGATTTGAACTGTAATTTACAGTAATTAATGTGGATAATCATGACATAACAGATTATGAAATCAGACGGGCAAAAAAGAATAAAGAATATATGACACTATTTGAACAAAAATATACCATATTTCATACGTTCAACGTTCAATCAAAATAATGGTTTGACTCTCAGACTGAAATATCTAGTTGAAGCTCTAATCAACTTGTCAAGCATTAAAATCCTTCCTCTTCATGAGTGATGGACAGGTCACAGTGTTGGCTGTTTGTGAGGCGTTGCTATAGAAACCAGTCTTACATTATAACGACCGAAGGTGTTTTATTTGGATCCTGTTTGCATCAGACTTTCCTCATCACTCATCCCTTTGTTGCTTTTGTGTTTCTGTTCCGCCTCTGCACTGCCGGGGCGGGGGCGTGTCTCTGTCCGTGACCTCCCCCTGACACCACCCCCCGGAGGCCACGCCCCCCCCACACAGCGCCGCGCCCCTTTAGGCCACGCCCCCTCCAGCCCCTGCTCCGGGCGATGGGAGCAGCCTAAAAGAACGCAGTTTCCCATCAGTTTTGTGCATGCAGGCCTCGCTCGCACACATTGCGCCGCGGTTACTACGGCGACGCGGTTACCGCACTGGCTCCAGTTTCCCCGGGGTTCGAGGAGAAAACTGTTGGCAGTGCAGTAACCTCCAAACAGACAAACCCTTTCTCTTTCCCTTTCCCCTGAATTTTTGGTGTAATTTCCACATTTCTAACAGTATTCATTTGCAGGTTTCGCACTAACCGATGGGAAAATGACAATAACGTTCGAGTCATTTAAGGCGAGACACTGCAGGTGAACGGCCGTTTACTCGCAGAATCATCCGGTCTTCAACACGCGTTTGGGCAAATGGGCAGAGGCCGCTTTAGATTTCCTGCGGCTGTTGACAAAACTCACAAATGGAACTCTCGAAACTCATTTTTGCTCCAAACGTCATCATGAATTCAGGCTCAGAGTGAAGAGCTTGTCCAGTTTGGTGTGTGCGTGTGGGAGCCGCTTTAAGGCCTGATCTTCACGTCTCTGTGGGAGGAGCATGTCCGAGTCGATGGGTAAAACTGTGGGAGGAGCATGTCCCAGAGACGTCGATGGGTAAAACGTCTTTGGACGCCTTTTGGTTGTTTCCACGCAAAAACGTCTTCTGCCGAGCACGGACTGACCGTTTGCCCGCAGTGTGTCGCCTCAATACTTACTTTTTGGGGTCTTAAGTGTGTCTGTATTTCCAAATAAACGTGGCATTGGCGACATAACGTTTCAATAGATGCCGCGTAAATTCTGTCATATAATTTAGCTTGAAATGAATAATTCCGAGTAGAATTTAAGTCTCCAATGCCCTTTTTTGTATTCTAACCTAACGTTCAAACCCAGCGGGAGTGACGGAGTCGCCCGTCGTCGCGGTGAAGGTGCAGCGACACAACACCGCGTCACGTGTAATTACCGTGATATAACCGTTAACGCGGGGGCTGGGCAATGACCTTAACGGACCCTCTGACACGCTGAAACGTCACATTAACCGCTGCTGACGCTTTGCTTTGCCCCTGCTGACTCTGGCTTCACCTCAATCCCTCGATTCTAATGCTCCCGAACACTAACTCTTCATCAGTCGTTGATTTGCTGCCGCTCCTGTCCCACCTTTTGCTTTCCCTTCCCGATTGTCTTATCTGTGTTTAACGATGCGCTGTGACTCGTCTCCATGGCACGTGTATGGTCGTTCTCCGTGACGGGGGGCCGAAAACAGAAGTTCATCGATTCATCGGAACGAACGGGTTATTGAAATGATGAACGCGTAATCGACCAGGCCGGTTCAGAAAACGCTGAGAGAAGAGGTTTTAGGAGTTCATGGCTCTCGGAGACGCGCTTTTCAACATTTTAGCCGTTACGTGCGGTTGGGCCCGGTCAAGGCTCATGCTTATTCGGAATCTCTCACATCATTGCCCTTTTCGAACCATTTTCAGTATCGATACTTGCTCAAATGAGTATCTAGCTCATCGATTAGTGTCCGGTTGTCAATACTTTGGACAACCTTGAATTCAGCGATTATAATAATAAAAAAGAAGAAGAAGGTTTTATAATCGACGAAGACTTCAGCTTCAACTCGGCCGAATAGAGTAGAAATATCCAGTATATATCGCCAGATTCATCCGTTACCGAAATGAGCCCGGGTCCATGGAGACGAGCTCGCGACGCCGGGCCAAGTGACGGGTCAGATCTGCGGAGAAGCGAGCTCACTCACGGTAAGAATGCGGCCGTTCGTAGTCTTAGTGATCTGGCGGTTTCGAGTGCCGAGCGGTGAAGTCCGACGCCCGATCGATGTTTTTAATCTTTTTCCCGAGCGCGTTCATCCACCACATGTTGACCCCGCCCTCTTTGTGTCTCCTGACCTTTTGACCCTTTATCCCTTTTTGTCCTTTTGTCTGTCCTCGTCCTGTCAACACAAAACCGATGGGAAGTGTTCTGATTTTTTATTTATTTTTTGGCTGCGCCTCTTAAACTCTGCCTCCACTTGCCCCCCCCCCCGCTCCCGTTCCGAATGCCCTCGGCCCCTCGCTTCTTGTGTCCACACAGGTTTGGCGCCGCTTCTGCCGCTTGTGTGACGTTTTTAATCCGAATGCGCCCACCTTTTGAGGGCTTTGGAGGTTCGGATGTGGAACCTTCTCAGCCCTCGACACACACACACACACACACACACGGTAAATGTGCATGTGAAGGCTGAGGTAAAGGTGATACTGGTCCTGGTTTAGTCCTGGTTTCAACTCCGTTCAGTCCTGATTTGCACTTACGGTCCCCGTTCCAGTCCAGGTTTAGTCCCAGTTTTGTTCCAATTTCCGTATGGCACGTGTCAAAGTATGAACTGTAAACATCTCTATAGCCATGTTTCCACTGGTTCCGTTTGGGCCTAAAAGCGTGAGTCTCTGTCTTTAGTCTCTGGTCTGGTCTGGTCCGTGTCTTGGATCCAGAGTGGCCCCTGAGAGGTTCTAGCTCCCAAAGCGGTCTGGCTCTCTTGGGCTCCAGGTGGCCTTTAGCTCAGGGGGAGGAGCTCCACACCACAGCCAGATGATTGGCTCAGAGAGAACGCAGACTCAGGCCAAAACACGACGGCAAAAAGCAGAGAAACACAAAAGAATCATTTGTCTCCAAAACTCTGACTCGATCTCGTGCTAAAGCGCCATGTTTTTCCACTGATGCTAAATTATATGTGGAGCCTTAGCAACGCAAAGCTAGCAAAGCACGTTAGCAACAGCTGTTTTCTGTTTGTCCAAATGTGATGTTTCCAGGTCAGAATGCGTCTGACATGATCCATAAAAGAGAGGTTCAAACGCGTCGTCGTCGAGGCTTTGCACACAAGGCAAAGACATGAGGCAAAACTGTTCCTGTGCACGCTTTAGCCACGCCCCTCACACACACATTTGGAATGACTAAATGTGTTTTTGTGACGCGCTCAGAACGACCTCAGGAGTAGAAAAATATCAAGGAGCCAGAACCTGAGCAGGAAACGTATGAACCAAGAGCAACGAGACCAAACCAGGACCAGAGAGAGACCAAACCGGGACCAGAGAGGAGACCAAACCGGACCATGAGAGAGACAAACGGGACAGAAGGAGGGACCAAACCGGACCAGAGAGGGACCAAACCGGGGACAAGAGAAGGACCAAACCGGGACCAGAGACGGACCAAACCGGGACCAGAGACGGACCAAACCGGGACCAGAGACGGACCAAACCGGGACCAGAGACGGACCAAACTGGGACCAGAGAGAGACCAATTTAGTCCTGCTTTCGACTCATTTCAGTTCTCGTTAGGTCTTTGCGGTCTAGACCTCCTTTAGTCCCGATTTAGATTTGATTCAGTTTACATCTCAACCGTCATGCAAATGTTTTAATGTGTGTCATTTATTTATTTTTATTTTTGTTACTTTTCTGCTGTCCACTTAAGGCCCATAGTAGCTGCCTTCTCTCTTTAAATCCACACATCACGTCAGACATTTTCTGTCCTTTCTGTAACTTTGCATCTTCACGCTTCCATCACTGGATGTTCTCAGTCATTCATAAAACATTTAGTCCAACACTTTTCCCTGTGGCACAAAACTGATTGAGGATGACTGGTTCTTTCCTGGCTGCTCCGATCCAGCTCTGGCCACACGGCACCAGGAGTTGGAGGAGGAACTGGCCCAGAGTCGAGGCTTGAGTCCGGCAAAAGGATCCAAGAAGTCGAGCCGCATCGCCGAGAGGAGTCTGCAGGTCAGTGGAGCTCTGCAAACCGACCGGTCCGCGGCGAGAACACGAGACCAAACGCGTTCGAAGGAAGTGTCCCGAGTCTCACGGTTTAATACTCCCATTTCCCCCGCTTTGAGTGCGTCTCACGCTGAAACGCATCGGGGCCTATCTGAATAATACTGCGAGGTGACGTCTGAACAGGGCCTGAGCTTCATCATTTGGATGCAGAACATGTTTACGATGTCTGGTGTTTCAAATCGCACAGGCTGCCATTTCTGAAGTTGCATCATTTGCCCCCAAAAACCACAAAATGTCCTTTTATTCATATTTATTCTGCATAAAATGTGCAAACCCCGTCATTTAGTTTCATACATGTTTGGTTTGTCAGTATTACAACGTGACCTTTATACCAAAACATAAATCACAAATCTAATCGCACATCTGGTCAAATCATGCAGCTTGTTTTTAGTTGCACAGTCTCCTTCATTGCGTAGTATTAGTTGCAGTCTCCATCTGTTGTTTTTAGTTGCACTCCATCTGTTTTAGTTGCACTGTCTCCTTCATTGAGTAGTATTAGTTACAGTCTCCATCTGTTTTTAGTTGCAGTCTCCTTCATTGCGTAGTATTAGTTGCAGTCTCCATCTGTTGTTTTTAGTTGCACTCCATCTGTTTTAGTTGCAGTCTCCTTCATTGAGTAGTAAGTAGTATTAGTTGCAGTCTCCATCTGTTTTTAGTTGCAGTCTAGTCTCCTTCATTGCGTAGTATTAGTTGCAGTCTCCATCTGTTGTTTTTAGTTGCACTCCATCTGTTTTAGTTGCAGTCTCCTTCATTGAGTAGTATTAGTTGCAGTCTCCATCTGTTTCTAGTTGCACTATCTCCTTCATCTGATCTGTCTTTAGTTGCAGTCTTCTTCATCTGAGTTGTTTCTAGTTGCACAGTCTCCATCTGATCTGTCTTTAGTTGCACAGTCTCCTTCATGTAAGTTGTTTCTAGTTGCACAGTTGGGTCTTGTCGTTTTCAGGAGGACTTCGAGCTGGACGGACACGCGCCTCTGTTCCCCGGCCCCCGCAGCCCCGCACACGGCGCCGCCCTGGTGGAGACGGAGGGAGAGAACATGGGAGGTTGGTGGCCCGAGTTCAGTTCTCCAGATCCAGGTTTGGTCCCAGTTTGTACTCTGGCATGCACTTGACTCCACACGGTCCTCACGCCTCACTTTTGGTTTGGGCTGTTTTTAACATTCAAAGACATCGTTCAGAGTCGGGTTTTCGACTAACATCTCCAGAGGTGGGTTGAAGTTTCAGTTCATTGATTGGATTTACTTCCTTTGGAAATAAATAAAAGGGATCCTCATTTTCAGGATCTGTCGTTTTGATTCACCTGAAAAATGCTTTGATTTGAACAAGTTTACATCTGTTCTTCTCAAGTCTAAAAATGTGAAACTATTTGGATTTTACAGTTGAAGTTTCAGTTTTTAGTTCAGAAATGACTTTTTCAGTTTGATTCTTGTGTTTCTGGTTGCACAAAACCAGACCAAACTTTCGCTTAAAGACACACTATGTAACTTTTCTCTATTTAAGTGTTATCGCTTCGCCTGGAATGTTCCACCGTATTAAACCTTTACTTTGCATGTATTCCGTTACAGGCCGGGCAATTAATCGATTATTTGGTGTTTTTAATCATCACAAATAGCGGCGTTATTATTTAAATAAATGGAAAATGACAGTATTAAATTGAGAACTGCCTGTCTCCATGGAGATAATGTTTTCATGAAATTTTAATCTGAACAATCAAAATGCTCGATACAGATTTTCTTTCCACGGTGTTTTACTTTTAAGCGACACAAAATGACTCGTTCAGTTCTTTTAATTTTGCCGTAGTAAAGTAGTTCAAGATCTTTCTAAAACTGTTCATGAAATGTCAGATTTTGTACCGTTTGAATTTTAGATTTGGTTTCTTTTTTAAAAAACACTTCCTCGTCTCCAGAGTCACACAGAGCACCTTTTAACAAACATAACACGAACAGAAAGCAAAACATTCATCCAAAAAATAAAGACATCAACTAAACATTTAAACAAGTATAAAAACAGTCCAGACGAGTCCAGAGTTGGTCAAAATTTTCAATTTAAATTTTTTCAAAATTAAGTTCAAATGTTATTTTTTCCATTAGTCTAATTCCTGTGATTATGTAAATCCAGTCCTCGGTCGTCGAGGACGTTCTGCGTCATCCATTTCTTTTACGGCCTTTTTTCCCGCTGCCAAAAGAACGTTCCAAAGGTATCCATCCCCTGTGTCCATGGCAGGAGATCTGCAGTGCGTCCTTCATTTCAGTCCAACCTTAAATGTCACTTCGCTAGGTTTAAATATTGAAATAAACTACTCTTCCCACCTCTGAATATTTCATTTGCAAAGCTTCACTTCATTTGGGGGATTTTTGCTTTGTCTGGCTTCATTTTTTTATTTATTTTTTTATTTGTTTGGTCTTCTTTTTCAAAAACACGGGACAAACTGTTTATTTCTAAATTGCTCAAATAAACGGTGAGCAGTTTTGCCTCGCGTCCAACATTTGCAAAGCCAGATGAAGCTGCTTTGAGGCGAGACGCTGCAGCGAAACGACCGGAGACTGTCCACCGAAAGAGCTTTTTCAGGGGCCACGACATGAACCAGAAGAGATGTTTGTACCAGGTGAAGCTCCAGGGCTCGTTCCACCGGTCGCTGGAAATGAATCTGATTTTGCTTTATGTTTTGGGAGTTAAAACCTGAATAAATCCGGTTTGAATCTCATTAGATGTCAACAAATCCTTCTGTTGGATCCGTCAGAACGTTTTTGGGGGAAAAAGAATGTGACGTTTGATGTCCGATGAGCACGTTTTGAAGTGTGATATTCGACTACAGATGATGACACGATAATCCCAGAAATCCCTGTTCTAAAATGTGCAATATCTTAAAATGTGCAATATCTTAAAATGTGCAATATCTTTGAAAAACAAATACAAGCCGAATGAAACTCTTCAGTCTTTTTTAGTTTGCCATAGAAGTTTCTTATTCAGGTCTCTAAAGCTCAGATCTGAATTTAAGAAATCCAACTATGGTTAAGGAAAGTACACACCAGAAATATTTATCCTGCTATAATCGATTAAAAGGAAGTACTAAGTGGATATTGTAATTATCGTGACGAGCTTCTTTAAGGCTCGATGTCAGTGTCAAGTTCTACATCAACAAACGGATGCGAGTGGATTGGACGAAATGAGATACTTTGATAACGGGGGTCTTTAGGTGCAGATTGGGGCCGTTTTATCGTTTCCGCGTGAACGTTGTTTCATGTCGAGCGCTCAAACTGACCGCACCGCAAACGGAAACGCCCCCGCAGCGTCTCGCCTCAACGTGACATTTTTTTTTCATATTAACATCATGTTTTGTGTCGGATCTGGTGCATGCTGGTGTCAGCTGGTTCTGTTTGAAGGGTCCCCCCCCCCCCCATTACTCATCGTAATGCCATGTCTGTGCTGTTGGTGGCGCTGTGTGGTAAGTTGTGGTTTGGGCCATTGTTTTTTGCACGAGCTTTTGTACGTTATTTATACTCACCATGTCTCACAGTCGACACTTTGAAACGTTTATGGATATTTAGTTCTTTATATTTGACCTGTATCTTGACTTTAGTATTGTTTTAGAGCTCGGCGTTTGCCCGAATGTTATTGAATATTAAATTAGACGTTGGTGATTTCAATATTTTTAACCTTTTACCTGTTAAATGTGCCGTAAATGCAGTAAAATCCAGTGTTAAATGTGTTTAAAGCAGCTCTGATGTCACTTACATGTGACTGAGGCTTTCACTGTCACATTCTGAGCACAGCGCCCCCTGGAGGATGCTCACATGGGTCTGACTGCCTTTTTAATTTATTTGTGAGACTCCGAGGTTAATGCCAGGTGGAGTTAAGCAGTAGATGGTTCCTCAGACGCTTAACCCCGGCTCTGTCTTGACCTCAGGTGGACTGCGCTCGGTGGTGGAGGAGCTGGAGCTGGAGAGGAACCAGCTTCAGGAGCAGATCCTGAGTCTGGAGGAGCGCTGCCAGGACCTGGAGGACCGGCTCCAGCTGCAGGCCCGGATTGAGACCCTGCAGGTGCTCACAACAACACACTGCAACAACACGACAAACAGCAAACAGGCTGTGCTCATGTTCTACAGTTTGATGATGTCACAATCTCAGATGTAGGCACACCTAGCAAAACTCAAATTTGCAAAAAACACTGCTATCTGACCCCGCCCACTGCTATCTGACCCCGCCCACTGCTATCTGACCCCGCCCACCGCTATCTGACCCCGCCCACTGCTCTGCTTTACATGTGACGCACTGACTTCACTGACACTTTAAAACGCAAATGAACATCTTCCGAACCTGAAGTGGGTCTAATAAAGGTAGGTTCATGCTTAACGCGTCCGCGAGGTCTGCGAGGGGCCGCGCAGACTATAACTACTGCCGCTCTCAGCACGGAAGAGAGACATGCGGGAAGTATAATCCAATCTTAACGCTGCTGCTCTCATAAAGCCACGCCCTCACACGCAGACAGAGCAGCTGCATGTGCCACGCCCTCTCACGTAAACAGAGCCTGCTGTGGCCACGCCCTCTCAGTAAACAGAGGAGCTGTAAGCAGCGGGTACATGTGGCCACGCCCTCACACGTAAGCGGAGCGGGTCATGTGGCCACGCCCTCACACGTGAGCGGGTACATGTGGCACGCCCTCTCACGTAAACAGAGGAGCTGCATGTGCCACGCCCTCTCTCGTAAACAGAGGGCTGCATGTGGCCACGCCCTCTCTCGTAACAGGCTGCAGGTGGCAGCCCCTGTAAACAGAGGAGCTGCATGTGGCCACGCCCTCTATCGTAAACAGAGGAGCTGCATGTGGCCACGCCCTCTCTCGTAAACAGAGGAGCTGCATGTGGCCACGCCCTCACACGTAAACAGCTGCATGTGGCTACGCCCTGTCACGTAAACAGAGGAGCTGCATGTGGCCACGCCCTCTCACGTAAACAGCTGCATGTAGCCACGCCCTCTCACGTAAACAGCTGCATGTGTTTGTTTTGGACGAGGTGTAACGGAGCCTTCTAACACAGGTGACGTTTGGTGTGTAGAGGAGGAAGAGCGGCCATGTTGGGTGCCTCAGGTTTGTGTGTGTGTGTGTGTGTGCACTCCGAGGTGACGCTAACGGTGTGGTGTGAAACTGACTCAACTAAACATAACATAAAATTTTTTAGATCGTTTGTTTAATCAGATTTAGAGTATTTATTTCGAGCGAATTTAGAATTTTTTAGATTTACACAATGAAAACTTACGCTGCAAAATTTAGTGGCTGATATTTAGAATCAAAATAATTTGCCAGAATTCAAAATTCAAAATCTTGACGATTTTCCATTGGTTTTTAGTTATTTATCATTTATATATGATGTTTTAGAACATGTTCACAGGGTTCAAATGTAGCACCAGGGCAACCATTTGACCAGTTTAAACTTTATATGACATGTTTTTATGTTTTTGAGCATTTTGGACTTCAATATCATTAAAAGAAGAAAATATAATGGTAAGAATTGTCAAAATACTAAAGTAAACACAAATGACTGTGTACTCGGAGTGTGAGGCGACTGGAACCGCTGCTGTAAACGACACGGAACAAGAATGAACTTAAAGGGGCCACTTTATAATAACGACACCTTCATTTGCCTTGACAAAGCATGAACTAAAACTTCATCATGAACATACAGTTTATTAAGCATAATTCAGGCTTAAAGTCGGGGTTAGGAATTGTGTTTGATTCTTGAATTACTTCACTAATCCTCCAATCTAAAAGTGACGTGCCCGTCCTGTTAGGAGACATCTGTCACGCTGGCAATGTCAAATAAATATGGGAAAAGAGCGTCTGGAGTGTGTAGTCCAATAGACTTGGTTTTCCATCTGGCAGAGCACAAAGCACCGACAAAATATATGAGCCATGTCAGTTAAATTGTTAAATTGAATGAATAAAAATGAAGGTTTTGTGATTTCTTGTGATTTGAATGCATTTTTTCCCTGTTGTGTGAAGCACTAATTGCCTTGTGTACGAGTTGTGCTCTACAAATAAACTTGCCTTGCCTAATTAAGCCTGAATCCTTCTGGATAAAGTATATGTTCACTATGACTTAAGTCTTTGGTCATGTTTCATTCGGAATAAGTGTAGTTATTATAAAATGTCGCTGGAGTAAATATTGAGTGTAGTACACATTAGCGGCCACTTGAGGGCATGCGATACAGCTGCAGGTGAAACTCTGTGTAATATCTGTGTTTGTGTGTGTGCCGTGTGGTTCTGGTGCACATCTTTCTAAACGTCATGTCTTGTGTGTCGTGGACAGAATGAAACTGAGCGCCTGCAGGGTCAGTTGGCCACTTTGAGGAGCCAACAGAGCCGAGACGCCGAGAAACATCAGCTCCTCGTGTCCCGCCTCAACCAGCAGCTCAAAGGGTAAGAAAAGGCCTCTTTAAAGGTCTAAACGTTTGTGCTGGAGGCACCAGGGGGCGCTCATCTGTGTGAAACAGGCCCAGAATCTACTGTGCGTGTTTACACTGACCAGACCTAATGTTCAGTTTGGAGTAAAAGCTCTAATCAGAAACTCTTGTGAACTCTGTGTTTGTCCAGTAAAAGTCGACGTCATAATATTTGTTAAAGGTGTTTAAAGCAGCTCTGATGTCCCTCACATGTGTCTGGGGATTTTACAGACGCATTGTGAGCACAGCGCCCCCTGGAGGACACTTGCATGTGTCTGAGGCTTTCACTTTGACTGAAATTCCAGGATTGTTCATATTTTGTGACATTCCGAGGTTAATCCCAGTTTCTCTAGTGAATCACATTATGTTCCACTGAAACGTTTGCTTTGTAGAGGAATGAAGATGGTTTTGTTACTCTAATGGAAAAAGTGACATAGTTCACCTTTAATCTTTCCTTTTGCGCCGTCTTTTTTGTGAATGTTCAGGTTGAAGTATTTCTAACGTCTTCTTCTGGCTCTTTGTTCCGCGTTGTGTTCTCAGGCTGAGTGAAACGCAGGAGAGTCTGGAGACGTCGCTCTTGGAGAAGGAGAACTCTTTGGCTCAAACGTCAGAGAAACTGGAGGTCATAAACGGCCTGAAGGTGGCGCTGAGGGAGAAAGAGGAGCTGAGCCGAGAGACGAGCGACCGCCTCATGCACACGGAGCAAACTGTAAGAGCGAGGGGGCTTTGGGCACGGAGCGGGGGACTTTGGGCACGGAGCGAGGGGACTTTGGGCACGGACTTTGGGCACGGAGCGGGGGGACTTTGGGCACGGTGCGGGGGACTTTGGTGCATGGAGCGAAGGGGACTCTGGGCACGGAGCGAGGGGGCTTTGGGCACGGAGCGAGGGGCCTTTGGGCACGGTGCGGGGGACTTTGGGCACGGTGCGGGGGGACTCTGGGCACGGAGCGAAGGGGACTCTGGGCACGGAGCGAGGGGGCTTTGGGCACGGAGCGAAGGGGACTTTGCGCACGGAGCGAGGGGCCTTTGGGCACGGAGCGAGGGGCTTTGCATTAAACTTGATCACAAATATGACGTTAAATAGAAACAAAGGCCAGTTTGAGGAGTAAGAGGGGATGAAGGTCCCTGAAGACCCCTCAGAACACGCGGGTTACAGATCCATGTTTTGCACTGTGCGTTTCTCCGTGTAAACGAGCTCTTTTGTTTCGGTGTTTTTTGGTGTTCGCAGTTGGAGGAGGCGTCGCAGAAATGCAGCGTCTCGGAGAAACGCTGCTCCGAGCTGAAAAGTGAAGTGGGAGACTTGACACAGAAGCTCGGCGCCCTCAAAGAGAAGGTGCTGTTGGACTTCTACTGGATCTGCAGTTTGAAATGTTTTTCAGAGTGTTAAGACCACCACAGTTTGTCTTTCATGGACAGAAAAGTCACGAGTTATGATCGTGTTACTAAAGACAGATGAACGTGGCTTTCAATCTGAGTTACAGAAGTTCAAACTAAACTTTTGGGGCTTTTTCTGGGTTTGAAGCAGTCGTGTTTCCATAATGCAGGAGGGTTTGTTGTGCATGTTTTATGGGTTTCATTATTGAATGTTTGGACTCGTACAAACAGCCTGAAGTGCTCCGGTTTTAAGATGGTCCTGTTAGTTTTGACCTCGACTTGTTTTGGGCCGGAAAGACCAAAACGGTAAAAACAACCTTTACTGTTTTTAAAAATGGACGAACAAAAGTGATAAAAAACGGCAACAAAAAACACGTTATTGATTTTACCACCAACGATCAACGTGTCGGACTAAACTTGTGGCAGTGCTGTGTGTAACTTGTCTCTGTGAAGACGTCTGTGTTATGTCTGAAATGTTCCGTAGTACAGCATTTACATATTCAACTGCATGTGTTTTTTCATTTTTATTGCTAAAATTTGCTAAAAAACCTTTTAATAGCCTTTTTACTGTAAGCAAGCTCCTTCGTCCTTGGTTTAGTCCAAGTTGAGCCCTAATTGAGTTGATTACTTGGTTAATTGAATTGCTTATTTGGTTAATTTAGTTGATTACTTGGTTTATTGTGGTTTTAATTGGTTTAAAATGCCTAAATGTGATGGCTTTTCCAGCACCTTCTTATTCTTTCCATGTGTTTGTCTTCTTCCAGGCTCAAAAACAGGAGTCGACGATCGAAGCTTTACAAACCGAACTGGACCAGACCAACGACGAGCTGGACAAAATAAACTCGTCCCATTTGGAAGAGCGCGCACAACTCATCCACGACCTCCAGGGCTGCGAGCGCGAGATGGACCGCCTCAGAGACGCGCTGTGCGAACGGGAAGCGGAGGTCGCGGCTCTGACGAGCAGCGCGACGGAGTACGCCGACCAAATCGCCGCGCTGAAACGGGAACTCAAGCTCAAAACGGAGAATCTGGTCCAAGTCGAGAGCGCGTTGCAGAAAGCCGAACGCGACGTGACGGTGCTGCGCGACTCGCAAAACGCAGACCAGCACGTTTTGAATGCCAGAATATCGGAAATGCTTGAGAAGACGAAGGATTTGGAGGCAGAATTGGCCAAAACTAAAGACGAGAGCGATGCGAAAGGAGTGGAAGTCGAGCAGATGTTCAGACAAGCAGATGAAGATAAGAAATTAATACGAGAACTAAGATCTGATCTCCAAAAGCAAACGAACGGCCACAACAGCCATCGTTCTGAGTGTGAAATGCATATTAGTTCACTTAAAGAGCGATTAACGTCCACAAATGAGAAGCTCAAAGAAGCAGAAGAGGAGATTTCCAAGTTGAATTCCAGTCAGGGAACTCAGCAAGAGAAAGAGCAAATGTGGGAGAACGAACTAAAGACGTATAAAGAGGAAAAGAACCAACTTTTGGCAGAAGTGGGCAAGTTTAACTCAGAAATTAAGACCCTCACTGAGGAAAAAAATCAAATTATAACAACACTGGAGAGACGAATTGAAGAGGAAAGTACAAAATATACCTTGGGATTGCAAGAACGCGACTCTGAAAACCAGAGGATGAAAAATGAACTGCAAAGTAAGTCGGAAAATATGTCCAAATTGAAAAATGCGTTGAAGAATTTGAAAACGGAAAAGGGGCAACTGCAAGAAGAGATGACGAGTTTAAATCGAGAGTTTGATTTGGAAAAAGGACATTTAAAACAAGAAATTCAGGGTCTCAGAGAAGAAAAATCTAAACTTGAAAATGAAGTCACTCTACATCTCGCCACAATCTCAGAGCTTAACAATGAAAAAGATCAATTTCACGTGAAAATAACCCAGCTACAAGCGACATGTTCGGAAAGCACAGCAACTATTGGAACATTACGAAAGGAGAACGAAGAACTTAAAATTCAAGCCGGCGATTTGAACAGAGTTATAGAGCAGAGCACGCATTCGAATTCTGAAATCTTATTCGCCAAAACGAACGAATGTACGCACCTCAGCAAGGTTCTACGAGAGAAGGACGAGGAGATGTCGAGACTGCAAGACAAAGTGGACACTTTGAGTTCCAAAGTCACATTTCTGGAGCAAGAACTAGCTGAAAAAGACAGTTGCATTTCTGATCTTAGAACTGACTTAGGTGGACTGCAACATCGACAGAAGCAACTGGAAGAAACTTTGTCCAAAATGGAGGAACAAGAAGTGCATTTCAAATCCGAATTGTCTCAAAAAGATGCAATCCTGGAAGACCAGCGAGCGAAACACTTGAAGTTTGAGAACGAAAGGACGAATCTGCAAAACGTCATCGAAGCTCTCAACGTAGAAAACTCAAACTTTAGCAAACAAATCGAGGCTAAAGATGAGAAATTGCAACGCTTGACCAAAGACTTTGAGAATCAGAAAGAGGATTTGGACAAAGCGAATGGTATAGTCCAGTCTCTGAAGTCCCAGGTTGGTTCAATAGAGGAGGATTCTAGAAAACTGGAAACGGAACTCGAATCCAGACGAGCAGAGTTGGCAAAGTTGCAAAAAGATATGCAATCGACAATGGAGGAAAACCGAAACCTTTCTGAGCGTATGGAATCCGTAAATGTAGAGCTCGCCCAGGCCCTCGAGCTCAATGGGAAGTTAAGTGAGGAAGTTAGCAGCCTCTTGGAACGCAACAAAACATTTGAACTAGATTTAGAACAGAAGTTACGAGAAATGAATGTGCTGAAGGAGGAGAGAAGTTCATTACAAGAGCAGATTCTGAACGATAAAACCATCATTGAAGGATTGGTGAAGGACAAAGAAGACGTCACGCAAACGATCACGAAGCTAAACAGAGCTCTGAACGAACATGAAATCTTGAATTCCGAGAAAACAAATGAATGTGTGAATCTGCTGAGAGAAAAAGAAGAATTTGTCCAACATTTGCAAAAGGAAATTGGCAAATCAAGACTCGAAATCGATGGGTTAAATGGGGCTTTGTCAGAATCTAAGAACCAGCATTTGCAGCTTGAAGATACTGTTTCCATGCTTCAGGAACAAGGCGCAGTGCTAAAGTCTGCCCTCATGGAGAAAGATGCTATGCTAACCCAGAAAATGGACCAAAATAAGCAACAAAACCAAATGATTTCTACAATGCAAAAAGATTTAGAATTGCTGCGCGAAGAGGGTCAGCAAAAGACAAAAGATATTGAGCAAAAAGAACTTCATTTAACTGAAATGACCAAAGAACTTCAAAACCACAAAGATGAGTTGAACAAACGGAATGAGTCTGTTCTGGCGCTAAGCGGCCAGCTCGGGGCCATGAACGAAAACGCTGCGGAGTTGGAATCCGAACTGAACGGCTTAAAAGCAACTATGGAAAGCCTAAGTTCGGAGAAGGCTCAGTTGGTTCAAGACGCAGAGGAACGCAAAGCCAAAATAGTTGATTTTGAAGAGAGCGTCCACGTTTTGAAGGAGCAAAATTGTAGCTTAAAGACCGAACTGCTAAAAAGTGTGACTGAGTTGGAAAAAATGAAGGCAGAAATTGACAGATACCAATCGTCAGTGAAAGAAGGGGAGTCTAAAATGTCTTTGTTATTGGATGAGCTCAAAACGGAACGAGAGAGGCTAAGTTTGACAGAGCAGGGCAGCGAAGATATAATGAAACGACATCAAGATCTGGTCCAAAAGCTAAACGCTAAAGTTAACGACCTGGAGCTTGAACTACGACAGAGAAACGGTGAGAATGAGACACTGTTGGCGCAAGTGTCTGAGCTGCAAAAATCCATTCAAACACAAGTTGAACATTTCGAATCCGAATCGCAGTTACTGAAGGCAGCGTTGGACAATAAGGAAAAATCCAGTCTTGAATCGGAAAATGCGTCATCTGCAGCACTTGAAAAGCTTAGTTCAAATCTGCGAGACAAAAGTGTTCAGTGTGAGAGCTTAAAGGAAAGGGTTTCCAGTTTGGAAGAGGCAACGGCAAAGCTTGAGAGCAGTCTTCACGTGCGAATATCCGAAACGCAACAACTGCAAAAGGCGTTGGAGGAGAAGGAAGTTGTTATAGCCGAACAATCTAACAATATCCAAGATTTGCAGAGGAGCAAAGACGAGGCGACGGTTTTGAAATTGCAGTTCACGGAAAGCGCGGAGTTGGCGTCCAAGCTGCAGAATGAATGCGACAATTTGAGAAAGGAAACGGAAGAAACGCAAAGTGCCTTCAGAAACCTGCAAGAAAAGTATGCCGTGCACTTAGAGGAGTTGCACGACGTCAAAGGTCTACTGTCGCAAAAAGAAGGCGCGGTTGTGAGTTTGCAGAAGTTATTAGAAGATGGAGCAAGCCAACAACAAAATGCTCAAAGTACGATAGAAAAGCTTAGCAGTGAGTTATCGGAAGTCCGTCGGCAGCTACAAAACGCACAAGAAGCTAGCGCGACGTTGGTGAAAGAGAAGGACGACGCGCTGGCATCACGTCAGGAGAACGTTGCTAAGCTAACGGTGGAAATAGACAGGCTAAAGTCGCAGCACGTTCAAGTTGTGACCCAAATGGATGCGCTGACGAGCAACGTCGAGCAACGGGAGATGGCGTTACATGCCATCAACAACCAATACGCGGCGCAAGCGAAGCATACGACGCAGTTGGTGGCGCAGATTCAGATGGCGGAGGAGCAGAACGCCAAGCTGCAGGAAAAAGCCAAAGAAATTCAGGTGGTTCGCAAAGAGAATGCGAAGTTGCAGGAGCGGGTTAGAAAGCTTGTCCAGGAGAAGGAGGATTTGTCCATAGAATGGAAACGAGTCGAGGAGAGCAAAGCGCAAACGGAGCGAGAGTCCAGCAACGCAGTGGAGAGGCTGACGGCCGAGAACGAGAGTCTGCAAGCCAAGGTCAGTGCACAGAGTGAAGGCATTTTGAGTTTGAAAGAACGTGTTGTCAAGTCGGAACAAATTCTGCGCGATTCTGAGGAAGAGTGGCTTCTAGTTTTAGACAAAGAGAAGCAAGATAAGAGTTCAATCGCAGAGCAGTTAAAATGTGTTGAGAATGAGATTAAGTGTAAAGATGTTAAAATGACTGCGTTGAAGGAGGATTTGGATAGTTTGGAAGAGAAGTTGTCCGAGGCGGTGCAAACGGCGAAACACAGATCAGAGCAGCTTTTAGCCAAAGAACAAGAGGCGGCCATGTCTAAAAAGCAGCTAGAAAACCTTTTAGCTTTGATTCAAGAGAAAGAGGTGGTTAACACTTATTTGCAGCAGACTTTTGAGGTCGTGGAAAGCGAGTTGCGGAGATTAACGGGCCAAACTGACAAACTTGAGGATCCAATAGACAAAAGTGCATATTTACTCGGTTTGGTTAAAGATTTGGAGCAAACTTACAAGAGTGAAAGAGACGGCTTGAAGAATAGCTTGGACGATTCGATTGCTCAACTGAAACAAGCGGAAAGCAATGTTGAAAAGGGTGATTTTGAAAAGTGCCGTCAGATTTCCGTACTGCAAGAATCGCTGAACCAGGTGCGGACGCGACTGGACGCCGAAGCTGGGAAAGTCCATGAAGCTGCTGAGAAGTATGCATCGTTGTATCGAGACGTCCAAGCCAAAGAAGAGTACATAAGTTGCATGGATGTCCAGATTGTTCAACAAAAAGAGCTCCTCACCGGGCTGAGTCAGCAATTGAAGGAGAAAGACGCGTCCATCGCACAAGTTATTGAGGCGGCTGCGAATGAAAGGGTTAAATTTACTGGAGAAATTTCCGATTTGAAGGTGAAAGTAGAAAAATATCAAAACGACCTGAAAACCTTTACAGGGAAGTCTCAAAGTGAAGTAGAGTCCGCACATTTGGAGGCGAGTAAAACGATCGAAGCGCTGAAAGCGGATTTGGCGAAGACTGCTAAAGAAAAAGATGCTTTTAAGAAGAAATTGCAAGCGGCATCGGTTGTGAGAAAAGAGCTCACGAAAAAAATCGAAACGCATGAAAGTGAAATCGTTAGTTATAAAAGTCAATTGTCAGGGTTGAATGAGAGGTTGATGGAACTGGAAAAACAACTTGACGATGGACAGAAAATGTATCGTGAAAATACTGAGCAAAAAGACAAAGAGATTGAAGAATGCAAAGCTAAAATAAATGGATTTGAGCTAGAAATTAAACATTTTCAGGCTCTGATAAATGATAAAGAATTGTGCCTGTCTGAGAAGGATTCCCTTTATTCAGCAACTACAAGCCAATCTCTTAAAAAAGGAAAACCTCTTTGAGCAAGAGAGAAGCGGGTTAATTTGTCAACATAATGTGGAAATTGGCAAACTTCAGACAGAAATTCTGAGCTTTAAGACGGCGATGGACGATAAAGAATCGAGCCTGGTCGACGCGTTGCAGAGAGTGGATCAGAGGGTTTCCGATATCGAGCGACTTGAAGCAAACCTGACTGAACTACAGCAAGAAAAAAGCCACTTGATGCTAAAGTTGGAAGAAGTCCAAAGCCAGATCGTGGCTGGGAAAGAGTCCGCGTCCGCCGCATCCTCCTCTGCAGCTGCGTTTGAGAGCGAAATTGCCCGGTTGAAGAAAGAGAAAGCCACATTACAAAAGAAGGCGCAAGCGGCTATGTTGGCTCGCAAAGAAACGATGAAGAAATCCCAGGAAAGTGAAAAGAAACTGACGCAAGATTTGGCAGAGTTAAAGGACGAATACAACAAACTGATTCAGCGATGCGAAGAGCTAACGGTGCTGAAGGACAATTTGGAAGAAAAAGTTGGAGAAATGGAGAAAATGTCGATTAAGTATGAGGCTGAACTTGAAGAATTAAATCAACAGTTTGAGGAGAGAGAAAGAAATGTACAAGAATTGAAATTGCATCTTACGGGGAAGGAAAATGAACTCGAAACCGTTAAGACGAAAATGGATGATGTGCTTTTGTCCCATTCAAATGAAGTCAGAACGTTGGTGCAACAAGTGGAGCAGAAAGATGGAAGTTTACTTGACTTGAAAGTACTGCTTGAAGAAAAAGAACGGCAATGCCAAACTCTGTCAACTGAGCAACGTGAGCTTACCGTGCTCAAGGATCAAATGGGCCGGTCTGTTTCAAATGAACTGGAAGCGCTGAGGCAACAAGTCGAGGAGAAGGAGCGGAACCTGAACAGTTTCAAAGCGGCTCTCGATGAAAAAGGTAGTCAGTGCAGTTCTTTGCAAAGTGAACTAGAAGAACTCAAAGCTCGTATGGATGATACGTCGTCATCGCACGCAAATGAACTGCGATTGTTACAGCGGCAAGTTGAGGAGCGAGAAAGGAGTCTGCAAGAGTTCAAATTGGTGCTTGACGCTAAAGAAAACCAATGTCAAACTTTGTTGAATGCCCAAAGTGAATTTGGAAGACTCCAATCAAAAATGGAGATTGTGTCTCTTGAAATGGCCGGAAAGGACAAAGATCTTGCTGTCATGAAGGAGCAGATTGAAGAACTAGAATCAAGACTTCACCTTTCTGAAAACGAACTGAAGAACGCTCAAAAACACACAGAAAATGTGAACATTCTCGAAGAACAACTTGAATCGTTAAAGCGGCAATTCTTGAACGAGAATGAAGTTAGAGCTCAAGTTTTGGTTGAAGAAAATAAAACGCTATTGGAAAAATGTGACCACCTAAAAGTCGAGCTCGAGACGGCACTTGGACGAATCTCCCAAAAATCATCTGACGTTTTAACGTTGCAAAACACGTTGGACGAAATGGAACAACAGCTAAGAACAGACAAAGAACACTTTTGTAAGGAACTGGAAGTGGCACGTCAAGATTGTGATCAGCTGCGAAGGAATTTTGAGATGGAAAACCAAGAAAAAGAAAATGGATTGGAACTGATTGCCAAACGCGACAGAGAGGTTGCGTCGCTCAAGATGCAGTTGATGGATGCTAAAAATCAAATGGTCGAAATTGAAAAAAGAACGGTAGAAAAAGCAAACCTTGACTTGATAATAAGTGAAAAAGATGTCATCGCCACAAAACTTGAAGAAACGAGTCAAAATTGCGCGGAACTTTCAAGGGATTTGGAATTGGAGCGAAAAGCAAAAGAAAATGCATTGGGATTAGCTGACCAACTCAAACAAGACGTTACACTGCTCGAGACGCAGTTGAACGAGTCCCAAAGGCAAAATGTGGAACGTCAAAACATTGTCGGTTTAGAAGACAAGCTGAAGGAGAAAGAGGCTACCATTTTGGAAATCCAGACACTGCTTTCAGAGAAACAAGAACTAATAAATGCGCTTGAAATGCAGTTACAACAACAGGTTCAAATGCGTGACGTGGCAATTGACAAAATGAGAATTGAGACGACTGGAGTGCAGAAAGCTAGTGAAGATGCCTCTAAAATGAAGGAGATGGAGGGCAAAATAGGTCAACTCACTAAAAAACTTCAAGCCGCTTTGGTGTCGAGGAAAGAACTGCAGAAAGACAATGCTAGATTTAAAGAAGATTTGGAAACGCTGTCAAGGAAACATGATGCAAAGGTGGTGGACCTTCAAGCTGTAGAATCGTCACATTTGGACCTAAAACGGCAACATTCTGATCTGAAAAGTTCTCAGGAAGTTTTAAGCCAGGAGAGAGATCGCTTGACATCAGAACTGGAAGCGGTTCTTGTTGATAACCGTAACCTTTCTGCCGCTTGCGAAAGTCTCAAGCAGACGATCGAGAACATCACGCAGCAAAAGCGGGCCTTTTCGTGCCAACTTGAGTCGCTGAAAGATTCTGAAACCGAGGAGCTGACCAAGTGGAAGACGAAGCATTCCGAGTTGAAGCAAGAATACGAATCTCTACTGCAGGCGTACGAAAATGTGAGCAGCGAAATGGACAAGATGAGGCAACTTTTGGAAGGGGCAAAACGCGAACGGCAAGAAGCGATCTGGAAAAATCATAAACTGGAGATGGATTTGGAAAACTTGGAAAAGCAGCTTAGAGATTTAGAAGGAGAACATGAGAAGCTAAGAGCGGGGATGCAAGGAATTTCTGAAGATAAAATCAGAAAAATTATAGAATTAGAAGAGGAGAACAAAAGAATTGGACAACTGGAAGGTGAAAAGACAACATTTTTGGAGTTGATTGAAGATTTTCAGCAGAAAGTTGCCGCGTTGGAGACGGAAAAACTAAACTTGGTTGAAAATCTAAACGAAATTGATCAGACTTTGGAAGAGAATCGGCAAGAGGCCAAATCATACGTGGAAAAAATGCAAACCAAATTGGACGAGGCGCTAAATTTGAACAATTCTCTGACAGTGCAAATTGAAACT
Organism: Chaenogobius annularis; assembly: GCA_015082035.1. NCBI lineage: Eukaryota > Metazoa > Chordata > Actinopteri > Gobiiformes > Gobiidae > Chaenogobius > Chaenogobius annularis. The sequence continues at coordinate 143,517 of BJKM01000781.1, forward strand.
CAAAAAACCGAGCTTGGCGCCCAAATGGAAATCTGTCAAATTCTGCAGAAAGAGAAGCAAAATTTGTCTGAAAGAATTGACAAAATACTAAATGAGCACGAAGCTGAAATGGCAAACAAGGAGGACGCCATTAAAGAATTGAACGACGTGATAGCGCAAAACGCAAGAGAGACGATTAGTTTGAATGAAAAAGTCCGGATTCTCGAGGATGACAAGTCTTTGCTGCAAGAAGAACTCGAGAACGCGCAGGAAACGTCCGACAAGGTTAAAAACGAAAATGAATATTTGGAGACCGTAATTCTTAAAAACTCGGAGAAGATTGACGAGCTTACAGAGTCTATGGGCGCGATGCAGAGTCAGAGCGTACAGTTGTCGTCACAGCTGGCGTCGATCAAAGACATGAGCGACAAAATCAGACAAGAAAAGGAGCAGGAGCAGATCCGACTGGTGAAGGAATTTGAGGAGAAACTTAAAACGATGCAGCGAGGCAATGAAGGCTCTAAAAACGTGAAGAAAGAACTCCAGGAACTGCTTAAAGAGAAGCATCAGGAGATAAATTTACTGCAACAGAACTGCATCAAGTATCAAGAAGTCATACTAAACTTGGAAAGTTCGCTCAAAACCTCCCAATTAGAGTGTGAGCAATCAAATAAAGAGCTCAAGCAGCACGAAGAGCGAATATCTAAGTTGGAAGAGAGAAAACACCTACTTGAAAATGAGTTGGAAACGAGTCAAAGTCTTTTAAATGACGCAAAAGAAAAGCTTGTGCGATTTGAGGCAGAACGAGATCAGTTAAGAATTCAGTTGGCTCAAAGCAGAAAAAGAGAAGAGGAGAAACTATCGAAAAACATCGAAGAAGTCGATTTGTTCGTGGAGAAAAATGTGTTGCGGCAACAAATTGAAGATCTCAAACTGTTTAACAACACCGAGAGCCGAAAGGTGATCGAGCTGCAGCGGAGGGTGGACGCGCAGGAGCTGCAGATGAGGGCGTCGAAGCGAGACGCGGAGACGAAGGAGGCAAAACTGACGGCGCTGACGTCGTCGCCGCAAGGAGGCGACTCGGCTAAAGTGTGGAACGACGTGTACCAAAAAGCACTGGGCGAAAAGGACAACCAGCTGCTCGAACAGGGATTTGTCATCAAACGATTCCTGGAAGAGGCGCGGCTGAAGGACAAAGAGTTGAACGAGCTGCGAGTGGCAAAGTCAAAACTTGAGCGAACGATTAACGAATATTCAACGGCGGCCACTGCGCACCAGAGACAGCTGTTTGTGATGAGCGCAGGCAACGCAGAGCTGAACGACACGCTAGAAATGCTAACTGGGCGGGTAAACGAGCTAGCGGCACAAGCGGAAAGACTGGAGCGGGATAAAATCGCATTGAACAGACGTGTTGTGGACAAGGACGATGCGATATCTCAAATACAGCTGAAGTTGGAGCAAATGGAAAAATTGTATAGCACCTCTGAAGCCCAGTTGAATTCGTTAAAAGCTCAAAATGACAAACTCCAAGTGGAATTTGATAAGCAGGAAGGTATATCTCAGCAACTGAAAGTCATTCTCCAGAGCAAAAATTCGGAAATCTCATCGTTACTGTCTTGCAAAGATGGGCAAATGTCTGGTTATCTGGAGCAACTCCAAGCGAATTATCAATCGCAAATGTCGGTGTACGAGGATAGGCTAACCTCAGCGCGCTACCAAAGGGAAAAAGCCAGCAAAGAAATACGAACCCTGGAGGCAAAAGCCAAAAGTTTGCAGATACAAGTCGGCAAAGCCGCCCAGGAGAAGAATTTCATGGCGGGCAAGATGGAGTCGTTCAAAAATTCACTTGTGTCTTTGCAAAATGAAAGGGAAAAGTTGATGTCGGAATACAAGCTTCTCGAAGCCAAAACTCAGATGGGGTTGACTGCTAAAACTGGTGATGGAGAAGGAGGCGCTGCAAAAGGTTTGAAGCATGAAATTCGCAAACTTTTGCACCAAATGGACGATTTAAATTCAGAAAACGCAATGCTGAGGGCACAGCTCGTCCGCTACAGAGACGATTTAAACCAGGTCCTCTCCTTGAAAGACGACCAACTGAAAGGTTTGCTCAAAAAACAGCAGGAAACGATAAAGCAGCTTGAAAATGACAAGATGGTGTCTGAAAAGCAAATCCGAGAGGCTAAATTGGATTTGGAAAGGAGAGAAGAGACGAATGAAACGTTGAAATCGGACATTTCAAGTCTAAAAAGTCAAGTTTTGAAATTGGAACACGACCGAAAAGAGATGACGACGACCAATGAAGGAAAAGTGATTGTGGATTTGCAGAACGCAGTTGTGGCCAAAGCGGCAGAATGCAATGATCTTCAACAAAAACTGTCATGTGAGAAAAATGTAAAAGAGGATTTGAGAATAAAACTGCAAAAACTCGAAACTGAGACGGATAAGAAGCTCGCTGAAGCTGAGGACAAGTACAACAGCGAACTGGACAGTTTTGAACGCGAGGTGAATTTGATGCGAAATGAGAGAGAAACGGCCGACCAAAGAGTCGCCGAACTCGCAAGAGACTTACTCGAAACGGAACAGCAACTTTCACAAGCGCAAACTCAAAACAAAGATGTGAAAGCACAAAACGAATCCTTGTGCCGAGCTATGGTCGCTCTGCAAAACGACCGAGACCAGCTGATCGAAGACTTTAAGATCTTGAGAAGCCGCTACGACGAGGAGCGGCGCGAGACCCAAGCCAGTCTGAAGAAAATGGAACGCAAATTTACCGATGCAACGTCGGAACTGGCGGCTTTCGCCAAACACCGGGACGTCCTCGCCCACAAGCTCAAAGCGTTAGAAAGTAAAGACGTCCAAAGTGAGATGAACAGGTTAGCGGACGAGCTCGGCAAGGCGCTGTCCGAAAAGGAGGGCGAGGCGGCGCGTTTCAAACTGGAGAACGAATCGTACGGTCGCCAGCTGTCCGCTTTTTCCAAGTCGATGGCCAGCCTCCAAAACGACCGGGACCGGCTGATGGACGAGCTCGCCGGGGCCAAAAAGCAGGTCGTGGTGGAGCCCCCTGTTGACAAAAGCGGTGCCTTACAGCTCGAAAACGTGGAGCTGGTAAGTGTTGCGTTCCGGACGTTCAGTTTGGTGGGCTTTGCTTGTTGCCGGGTCAACCACGCCATTTACTAAGTCGGTTCAGACTTCCATCACTGCATTTGGAGGAAGGTAAAGGTCAAACTGAGATGTAACAATATTGACAATCGCACAAATCCCAGGTTTGATGTCCAGGCTTTATGGAGTTTGCATGTTCTCCCTGTGCCTGGGTGTGTGTTCTGGGTGCTCTGGTTTCTCCTATCGACCTAGAACATGCACAATAGCTTTGGTCCTGATCAAACCATTAAATGTACCCGACTTTTCTTTTAACTTTTTGCCAAATTAATTTCTTTGTTTTGAATTGATTCATCGCTCTGAAATGTAGATAAAACGTATCATTTTGCCGATATTTGAACCGAAAAACCACTTATGGAGATCCATTCTTCTGGTTGTATTAGTGACAGGACTGCGTCAGACAAAATAAGTTCTACACACACTAAACGGTTTCGGGTCCAGGGAATCGGGCAGTGCTGACTTGTTGGTCACATGATCATTGGACATTTTACACAAATCAGTCGACTTTAGAGCTCGTTTCAGACCCAGACTTTGCCCTCGTTCTCCACTGAAGTGAACAGAGTTCCCGCTAGACCGGAAATGTGTCGCTACAACCGCAGTGTCGCTACAACCGCAGGGTCGCTACAACCGCAATGTCGCTACAACCGCAATGTCGCTACAACCGGAATGTCGATACAACCGCAGTGTCGTTACGGCCGCAGTGTCGTTACGGCCGCAGTGTCGTTACGGCCGAAGTGTCGTTACGGCCGAAGTGTCGTTACAGCCGAAGTGTCGTTACAGCAGAAATGATGAGCTGTGGCAAAAAGTGGGCGGGGCGGAATAAGGTGAATAGGGCTGTAATGACACAGCTGAGGTTAGAGTTATTATATATATCATTTGGGAGGAATGATCAAAATCGGTCGTATATAGTGGCCTCAGCGCCAGCTGCTGCTCTGGATTTAAAAACATTGACGTTGGCCATGATCTCTTCTCGCACACTTCTCGCACACTTATAGATTGTTACAACAGCTAATTTAAAACAAAAAACAAACAAAAAACTGACTGACATTGCCGGGGTCAGAAACATTTATCCAATCACAGCTGTTGGGTGAGAACCACGTGGAAACAAATGCCTGTGACTGACGTGTAGGGCTGGGAATCACTGGGTCACGCGGCTCACGATACGATAACATCACGACTTTACGATACGTGCGATAATCGATTCATGGCTCATGATATCCTACGATGTATCTCACTGTTTACTAAAGTTAATCAATACATTTTATCAACGTTTGTGTTCGTCAAACCTGCGCAACCCCAAAATGAAATACAGACATTTCAATCATCAAAACCGCCAAAGTGTCATATCGATATCGACAGCAGCCCACGATATCGATACTGTATCACTAGATTTAGTGTCGCGCGCCTACCGACTCTGGCGGTAGTTTCTCTGCCACGGTTCATCGCAGAAAGGGGAGCGATGGGAGTTCTGTGATCGTGGGATTGGTTTTTATTTACAGTGTTGTTACATCTCAAAACGACTCGAGTTTCTAATTACGCTGACGGAGATAATTACTCTCCTGGACTCGAACGAGTGCGTGGTTTTCCCTCGGCGGTTGTCCAGGCGCCGCCGCACGTCCGCGGGTTGTCCGCGGGTGTTTGTGGTGGTTGCTGCTTGCCTCCGGCTGCCTCTCAACAGGTTTCATCCGAGTGTTCTGCATTTCCTTTTTGTTTGTTTTGTTTGTTTTGGTGGCATGGTTACGTTTACTTCACTTCCATCGCTTCATCCTCAAACCGCCGCGTGGTCACGTTCGGACCGGCGCATGGCTGTAGCTGTTGAATGAGAATGCGTTCGAGCATGTTTTTCTGTTTTTGCGGACTGAAAGGATGATGCGATGCAGGCGCGCCACGCTTAACGGGCTTTTGCGCTTCTTGCAGGACGCGAGGCGTAAGGCCATCGACGCGGGGGTCCCGGTCCACGTCGCTCGGGAGGAAGCGACTCCTCTGAGGTAAATGAACTCGCGCCGCTGTCGTTTTTGCATCTTCAACTGCGCTGGATTTGTTTTGATCGTTTTGACCCAATTCCAGCACAAAATGGATCTGACTCCATAAATGTCATGATGTGAATCTCGATCTCGGCAATCACTTTAAACTCCGACTGTCACTCACTATTGTTTTAGTCGACAAACGGTTATTTGTATTGAGCGTTGAGACTTTTTAAATACATTAATAACCAAGTAAAGGTTGAACTATGATGACTGAAGGCTTCTGGAGAGAGAATATTATGGATGAAAATTGGTTCTTTTTTTTCCAAAACGTAATGTGTTTTAGAGTCTAAGTCCAGAGAAGGATGACTGGAATGAGGTGATTGATTTAAACACGTGATATTTGAATGTACCAGTTTGTCTCTCCTTCAGTCTTACATGATGTCGTGTGAAGTATTTGTATTCAACTCAAGTTTAATTTTGATAGTAAAACATTTGTACTCATTTTATTTTCGCACCATTTACATTGTATATACTTTTTTTTTTTTTTAATATAATATTCAGTGGTATTTTAACTGCTTTGACTCTTTTCTTTGACTTTTTGTCGAGCTGCAACGGTGCGAATCCCTCATTGATGAAGAACTGTTCTACCCATGATTTCTTTCTTACAGGTCAGAGGAAGTGAAGCCTGACCTGAACCCACCGACTACAGTAAGCTGCGCATTCTACACAGACACGCCCGGCCCTGCGTGCGTGCGTGTGTCTGTTCTGTCCCGTAACGTGTGTCAATGTGCGCCCTCAGCGGTCCCAGCTGGAGCAGACGGTGGACGCCCTGGAGCAGGAGAGGTCTCGTCTGCACCAGGACCTCCAGCAGTGTCTGTTTGAGATCCGCCGCAGGGACCAGTACATCCAGCAGGTCGCGCACAAGGCAAGCGCGCGCTCAAAAGACGACGGCGCTCAGGGATGTGCTGAAACCTGCTGTAATCGTCTTGGTTTGGGGTTCAAGTATTGCACGAGACCTGCCCGGACTGTAAAGCTTTAACCACACGTGCAGAAACATCACCTTTAGACCGTTGTTTAGACGATCGCACTGGAAGTTTATTTTACATTTATGAATATTGAGCGTTTCCTTTTTGGATGCATCTCCCTTCTCTCTTCGAGGTGCAGTTTAAGAGCAAATGATTTTGTTTGTAGTTTGTTTCTTAGTGTTTTTATTCGTTAACATTTCTGCCATCGTTGCATATGACGGACAATAAAGTTATTCTATTTTATTATATTATTGCCTCAGCTGCAGCAGGTGGAGCAGGAAAAGGCTCAGCTCAGCGCCGTGCCGCAGGCTCTCAGGGAGTCTCAGGACAGGACTCGCCAGCAGGGGGCGCCGTACACCGAGGTGGCCCCCGGAGCGCCGCAGGAGAGGAGCAGCGAGGTCGAGGCCGCTCAGCTCGCAGAGAGGTGACGACAAAGGGTCTTCTTAGAGTTTTATGTCCGATGTTTGGACGGCGCGTGGCACTGGTGGCACTGGTGGCACTGGTGGCACTGGTGGCACTGGTGGTAAATGTGGTTTCCTCTTCCTGTTGGTTTCCCAGGGTGACGGAGCTGGAGCAGAGTCTGTCTGAGGAGCGAGCGAGGAGAGAAGCAGCAGAAGAAGCTCTGAGCGCGGCAGAGGACTCGGCCAAACTGTACGGAACATCAACCAACACCTTTTACATGCACTATCCAGCATTCGAGTCCCGCCCGAGTCCCGAGTCCCGAGTCCCCGCCCGAGTCCCCGCCCGAGTCCCCGCCCGAAGTCCCCGCCCGAGTCCCCGAGTCCCGCCCGAGTCCCGCCCGAGTCCCGCCCGAGTCCCGCCGAGTCCCGCCCGAGTCCCAGCCGAGTCCCGCCCGAGTCCCGGCGCCGAGTCCCGCCCGAGTCCCCGCCCGCCCGAGTCCCGCCCGAGTCCCGCCCGAGAGTCCCGCCCGAGTCCCGCCCGAGTCTCATTTACATATCGTGTATTTCTACATGACAGAATCCATGTTTTGAGTTCGGACACGAGTTGTTTGGATCCGTCTGTGGTTCTGAGCTTCCCTCGTTCTTCTTCTCTAACTCAGATGTTTGTGTGAGTCCAGGCTTCCATCTCGAGACCCTCCGAGAGACTTCAGCATCGACATGGAGCCGGAGGACGAGTGGGACGCCGTGAGTCTGGACCCCAGCCAGCCGCTCCTCACCAGGAAGGTACGAGCCGCAACGGACACTTCCTGGAAACATGGCGGTGTAATCCCCCGTTCGTCCAGGAGGGTTCCATTGTAGAAAAAGATTCAGTGGTATCATCTGGAAGCAACATTAGCATAACAGAGCATGTGCAAGAGCCGAGTCACACACAGAGTGGACAGAGAGACACATGAAAGGAAAATAACACCAGGACGATCAATACTATCATAAGACACACGCGACGCCCTTTGAACCCTGCCCTCTGACTGTTCCTCCCCCTCTGTGCCTCAGAAACACTTTGTTCTGAATCTCCTCGACGTGTGATGTCATATTCTACCTGTGAGGTGGCTCTGAGAATCTTCTGCTGTTTTTTAACTCCAGAAATGATCTCCAGACTCGTCTAATCACCATCAGTATGACTGCGTTCTGAGACCAGGAAGTGAGAGGCCATCTTATGCAGTGAAATGTTTATCTTTAACTGTGTGTGCCAGTAGATGGCGCCCAAACTCAGAAATCCAGATAGAATTGTGTGGGGTTTTTTGTTCTAAAACGTGAGATTCCAAACTAAAGGTCAAGAGCAGGTGTAAAGGCTGAGAACAACAGAGCTAATGCAGAATGTGTGTCCTTTAAGGGCTGAGTCACACCACGCCCACGCTGAGGAAGTGTGTGTCGAAGAGTGGATTCAATGAACTTCTCACTGTGATGGGATTAAAGCAGATTAGAAATGCACCGCTGCCCTGACCTCTCATGACCTCTGACCTCTTGTGACCTCTCATGAAATCTGACCACTCGTGACCTCCCTTGACTTCTCGTGACCCGATGACCTCCCTTGACCTCTCTGACCTCTGCCCTCTCTCTTCAGGTCCGTGGCTCGGTGCTGTTCTGCCGACAGTGGCTCCGCGGCAGGAGCTTGTATTTCTCCAGGATCCTGAGGTCTCGGACTCGGGCGCCGTACTTGTTCATGGGTTACCTGCTCGCGCTGCACGTGCTGCTGCTCCTGTGCCTCACCGGGGCCCTCTAGTGGACGCGCCACCAAACACATCTGCATGTATCGGTATCGACAGTAAACAAACACCAAATGTCACGGCGACCGCCTCAGAAAGGCCACATTAGTCTGACCTTAATCTTCAATATTGACCTGCAGTTTTGTCATTTGAACTAGTTTAATTCCACTTATTTATGTTTATTATTCTATTTATGCTTATTTTATTGTACGTTTCAGTTCATTAAAATGTGTGTGTTGCACAAAATGAACTCTCTGCGGAGTAAGTTCGACTTGAAACAAAGACAAAACACTGACAATCAGGCCATTTCGAAATAATAAGCCCGTCAAAACGTCCAGATGGATCTTCGCGGTTCAGCTCGTTGTTGACGATTGTGCGTTTTCATCTCACATAAAGACGTCAATATTACACGTTTGGTCATTTTAATGCAATTTAAAAGGGTGAAATATTAAGACTTGCTGAGATTTCACATGACGATACCCTGTGATGCTGCTTTTTACAGTGACATTACGACTGTCAAAGATATAATGTCATTTACCTGATATGACACATGTATTCATAATATTGAACTGACTTTGTGCTCGCCAACTGTATTTTGCGGCGGGTTTTGGGGGTCTCCATCTTCTGCCTGAACTGACGATTTTGCACATGAAAAAATCCGATGCTGAGTTTGGAACTATGCACTACGTTTTGGTCCGCGTCGTCTCGAAAAAGCGCTGAAAGAAAGCGGTGTGTGTAACGCTGACGTGCGCCACCAGGGGGGCGAGGCACTGACACTGCAGCAGCTTCTGGGCTTTTCTTTAAACCGTGAACTTGAATTTGTTTTCTCTGTCACACTTTGAATTCAACTGCGGACGTGAAATCTTCTACCAAAACATCAGAATGTCACCCAAACGTCTCCGAATCATTTATTTCATTGGAATTTCACTTTTCCTTGGAAGTTCTAACCCCGAGAAAAACATGTTTGCGTTGTTTTTGTTCTACTTTTCAGTGGCTGAATTTTGCGGTGTGCGATTTTCATGTGTTTTTCTCAGTTTAAAATGTCGAGATGAAAAAATTCAACCGTCTAAATCAAGCGAGAGATATCGATATCCAAGTGTCCGGGCGATCAGACCAATCAAATCTAAACTTACAACTATATTTAAAGAGTTATAAGAGAAGAGATGCAAATGAGCCCGTTTCCCCCTCACTTCTGCTGCTGAAGCCCCTACAGGCCGCTGAGCAGTACTGCAGGAAGCTTGGTTCTTCTTCTCCTGCAGCTGCTCAGTCTGTGGGCGTGTTCAGAGGCCCGTTCATGGCTCCGCCTCTAACATGAGCGTTTGGAACCAGAGCGGACAGCAGCTTGTGTTAGAGCTCTGCACATGTGCTCTGAGGACAAACTCAAACCACCTGACGAAACCTGTGACTGAGTATGTGCAGAGGTGAGAAGGCCTAACTGAGCACGTGCAGAGGAGAGAAGCGCTAACTGAGCACGTGCAGAGGAGAGGAAGCTAACAGAGGAGAGAAGGCCTAACTGAGCACGTGCAGAGGAGAGAAGGCCTAACTGAGCACGTGCAGACGAGAGAAGCAACAGCAGCGCCACGTTTCAACAAGTCACTTCAAATCTACCTTTTAGCGACATGTCCGTGTTTGTAGCTCATGCTCTGGTCACGTTTATAATTATTAGACGTTAGTTTGAAGCACGGGCAGGATTTTAATTACAGAGCGAGTATTTTGTGTCATAAATTGATCAGTGACATGAGACTTTTCAGTCCCTCCTGCCGGTTAAACGGGTAAGGATAGGCAGGAGACCGAGGTTTTTGTATTTATAATGCCTCAACATTAGCATTAGCATTAGCATTGATCCACAAACGGGGGAAGTATTCAGCTCATACGTAAAGTATTTGACATCTCGCTGTTCACCGCCTGATCTGAAAGTATTCATTCATGTTATCATAGCGTGACGCGGCCGACGCGGACGGGAAGTGACGCTAACACGGTAACACAGAGCTAGCTAGCGCCGCGGTGCCAAGAGCAGAACTGTTGACTCAAGATTGAACTGCCAACGCCTCGCAATGAACTCTCCATTTCGACTTTAAAGTCAATTTAAGTCATATTTCCTTTTTAAAAGGAGAAAAACACATTTAAAATGGAAAAAAATACATATTTTTTGGGGGCTTTAGGGTTAAATCATTAAAATTCAAAATCTGATGAAACAATTGATTTTCGTTGAGCTTTATTTAATCCGTAAATTGTAAAATAAAACCTGTTTTGACATCATAGAATATAAGAAAAGTTATGAAATGATTGCAGTTAAATGTACACATGAAACACACAAACCTGAAATCAGATTTCAGATTGTGAGATGGAGTTCATCTCTGGCTCTGAATGTAAATACGTTTGTGGTGATGACTGTACATATCTGATTGTAAATATGCTAAATGATCATTATTTATGAAAACGGCTGATGGAGGCGTGTTTTTTGACCTGCCTGTGTTTTTCACCCGTCGGAGCTTCGAGGACAAATCAGTGCAATAATGAAACCTGCCGGAATAAAACCATGATTTGGACTTGGTTTTGTGTCATTTATGATTCTGTGTTTCTACATTTTACATCATTATGTTTAGGTCCAGACCAGGACCAGGCTCAGATGAGACCCCAGGCTCAGATTGAGAGATTCTACAGTTTAGGTGCCTGGGACCAGCGACCAGACCAGATGAGAGGATGCTCTACATGTTTAGGTCGGACCAGGCCCAGGCTCAGATGAGAGATTCTACAGTTTAGGTCCGACCAGGACCAAGGCTCAGATGAGGGATTCTACAGGTTTAGGTCCGGACCAGGACCAGGCTCACGATGAGAGATTCTACAGTTTTAGGTCCAGGACCAGGACCAGGCTCAGATATGAAGGGATTCTACAGTCTTAGGTCCGACCAAGGACCAGGCTTCAAATGAGGAGATTCTCACAGTTTAGGTCCGAGCACCAGGACCAGGCTCAGACTGAGGGATTTCTACAGTTTAGGTCCAGACCAGGACCAGGCTCAGAATGAGAGATTCTACAGTTTAGGTCCTAGACCAGGACCAGGACCTGTCAGTATATAGGCGATTCTACAGTTTAGGCTCCAGGACCAGGCCATTGCGCTCAGATGAAGATCTAGTTAGTCGACGTACTCAATGAGGGTCACGTTTAGGTCCAGACAGGACCGTCATAAGTCTTAGGCCGACGGAAGCTGTAGGGATTCTAAACAGTTAATGTCACAGCTTTATTGCGAAAAAGGATGCATACATAATTGCTAATAACAAATCGTCCATATTAACGACGTGAAAGAAGATCGTTTCAGTTCTTTGCAAATGCTATTAAAACCAAAAAAAGCCCTCGCACAGAAGTATTCACAACTTTGCTCCACACGTTGTTGAAGCTCCTCTGGCTCAGTTCTGCTTCCAGGCTCATGAAGCTCACACTCTGTTTATGGACAGTTTCCTCTCATTCTTCTGCAGAACCTCCAAACACCATGAAGTTTGGTTGGAGATTTCAATGATGGAACACTTTTGGATGAATGAGGGATTACACCGTCGGGAGGAGAATTTCAACATTTTATTTCAACACTCGACTAGGAGCCCAGTTGAAGCTTGAGCGTAACGTGCTCTTCTTTTAGTTCCCAGAATCTTGCTGCTTCATTTTTGGGCCTTGCTTTACTCTGAACTTAGTGTCAGGTTTTAGTCCAGAAGAGTGTTTAAAAGGTGACTTATATTTACAACAATAAAACCTGTACTTTCCTGTGACAAAAGGAAAGAACAGTATCTATCTCATTGTTCGAACGTGCACCTCTACAATGATGTTGGATAAATATGCTAAACGAGTTTTTACAAATATACTCAAACTTTGACGACTCAGATGGTGTTCACTGACAAACTGCTCCTCCAAGCGTCTCCACACTAGATGGGCAAGAATGCAGGTTTGGATCAGGGCCGTTGCAGACCAGGTAGGGGTCACAAGTCTGCAGCGGGGCGTCGGTCCTGCCAGGTAACCCCTCCAAGCCTGGCTCACGAGCCCAGGAATACGCACGACTGCCCTTCCGGCTCTGCGGTTGGTCCAGACGAGAACGTGTTGAAGTCAGAGTTCAGCCCACACTTGTTCAGGCGACGCTGCGGTTTCAGCGCTGCCGTAAACCTCATGTCCTCGGCGTGCCGCTGGGCAAGACGCTCGATCCGCTGCGTGAATGTGTCTGCGGAAAAACAAAACAAGACAGGACATTGTTTATGGTGATCACTTCATTACTTAAGATCACCTTTGTTTGTGTTGCAAACAGGGACCAGGCCAGCGACAATAAATGCGACAAGTTTATTTTACAGCTGTCATATGGACAGAAATATAATCTAACGATTGACTATTTGATGATTTACATTATGTCAATGATCTCTAACTGCTCACTAACCCCCGCTAAACCGCCCGCTGACCGCCGCTAACAGCCCGCTGACGACCCGCTGATCCGCTGTCTTGAACCGCCCGCTAACTGCTCGCTAACCGCCCGCTAACCGCCCGCTAACTGCTCGCTAACCGCCCGCTAACCGCCCGCTAACTGCTCGCTAACCGCCCGCTAACCGATGCTGGGTTCTTGCGGAGCGAAGTTATAATGTGGGATTGGTGATTTTTTTATGCCCTGTTTGGGTTGCTAAGCACTGTAAACATTTGTGGCCAAAGTCTGCTCACATTTTGCACTTGTAGCTTGTCGTTCAGAAATTATGATTGGGTCAGGGCGCAGGAAAGTGAGAGAAAGTGGGACGGGTCAAAGCTCCAGGTTCAGAAGGAGCTTTACAGAAAAAACATGTCATGAACATTCTCATTTCATGTAGAACTTGGGAAGGATATTGCAGCTGTCACAGAGAATGCTTTTATTTAAGAATATATTTCTATTTTCAGTTGGTAAAATGAAAAGCATATTCTGTAGGTTGCTGCTGACCTCTTGTGGTGTAGTAGGGAAATGTCTCACTGCGCACATGCTTGTTACGGACTTGTGCCTCCGGTGGTAGAAAAACAGCCACATGTGTCGTCACGGAGAGACATGTACGGAATAACCACTTCTGAATGCTTTGGTCAGAAGACGCAAACGGTAACTTTATTTTATTGTATGTTTTTGGTTTGGCTGTTTTTTTTTTTTATAAATGTTGATAAATGTATATATGTTTCTTCTCTTATTTCACTCGACAGCACCAACAAACCACTGTGAAAAACGAAAGAAAAGTGACAAAATAAATGCAAACTAAAACTAACAGTCGGAGCGTGGCTTTATCTGATCCAACGAAACATTTTGGGAGCCGTTATAGATATTTTGTCATCTAACAATGTTCTAATCAAAGCTAAAAACAGTTTGGTTTAGCTGTGAGTTTGCATTATTCTTTAATGACAAAGTTCAGGGCATTAAAAATGCTATAAATTCTACAATGCAAAAAATAACCCTGAAAGCACCTCCACACTTGAGCTGGAATAATGGGCCACGCCTGCTCTTCTATTGGACCCAAACAAACCAGTGTTGCATGTGCTTGCACTTGTATGTGTGCTTTATGCATTATGACAGTGTAACATGGTTAGGCCTTTTATACTACTGTAGTTACTTCTCTACAATCATATAATTACTTTGGAATTCTTAATCAGTATTTTAGTTTTAAAGTGCACAATATTTGTTAAAAAAAAATCAAAAGAACACTTTCAGTGCATGTTCGTGCATAACGTATGGTTTAATAAGTTTCACTGTTATCAGAGCCTATCCTCGGTCACATGCTCCGGTCACATGCTCCGGTCACATGCTCCGGTCACATGCTCCGGTCACATGCTCCGGTCACATGCTCCGGTCACATGCTCCGGTCACATGCTCCGGTCACATGCTCCGGTCACATGCTCGCCATCGCGTCACATCTCCGGTCACATGCTCCCGTTCACATGTCGTACATCTCCGGTCACATGCTCCGGTCACATGCTCCGGTCACAGCCCCCGATGCTCCGGTCACACTGCTCCGGTCACATGCTCCGGTCACATGCTCCACATGCTCACATGCTCCGGTCACATGCTCCGGTCACATGCTCCGGTCACATGCTCGGTCACATGCTGAATCTCCGTCATGCTCAAATTGGCACTCAGAAAGCCAGGCACTGACACATCAACCATGACGACGGGGCCCTTCCTCTTATCTACACATGGACACGCTACTCCAGAGACCATTGGGCGACAGGAGACATGGGCAGGTCCGTCAGGCTGACCACGACCAGAACCAGGCCGGTTTCTGAAGATGGCTCGCAGGTAAGCAGCCGAAACATGTCAACAAGGTAATAGCATCTAATTGATTGTCTACGTCTGTGGAGGCTACATCGTGGCTTCCCAGAGCATGAATGACTCTGTACTCACTTGATGCCCCCTCGGCCCTCATGCTCTCTGTGCTGAAGTTCATGTGGCCTCCGTTGCACCAGCGTGGGTGTTTGATGGGCTTGGGTGGAACGAGGGAATGACTCCGAAGTCCTGGCAGACTCTGTGGAGGATGTACCGGGCCATCCAGGCGTGATCCCCCAACTCCAGGCCTCCACAGGGGCCCACCTGGAACTCCCACTGTGACACAGATGGAAATGATCTGTTTAGCTCTACTCTCATGGGGCTTTTCTGTGTTGAGTTTACAGTTGTCCCTGTATTTGGTTGTATCTTTTCCCTATTTAACCTGAAGCACATGCCACAATAGGTCACTCCTCCAGCTCCGTACTTCTGACCAGCACCTGGTTCAGGATCTGGAGAAGTGCAATACGGCCACCCACTGCTCCTGAGGTTCAACCCAGAGACACAGAAAGCATGGGTCGGATTCAGAGGACACATTCCCTTCATGGACCATCTGTCTTAACCTTAAAGGTCCTCTTTTGTATAGAGTCCGCCACCTGCATGAGTCCATGAAGCCTCCATGAAGATCTACAATGTTGCATTTTGAAACTTATACGGAGCAGAGGGAATGAAGTGAATCCGTCGAAATTTAGCATTTGACATAGTTTCGATGGTCTTCCACACCTTTAATAAGACTTGGAACATTAATATTACGCTGGTATAACATTTTCCAATTTTACAGTAAAAAGTACTACTTTTTGTTGTTTGGACCAATTTAGCAGGAAGCCGGAGGGCCAAAAAAAATTGGTCTGAAGGCCGCATTTGGCCACTGGGCCGTAGTTTGGACATGCCTGCAATAGAACATCATCTGCAGCAGGCGATTTTATGTTCCGCCCCATCAATTGTAACACCGTGAATTGTTCCTGATTGTCTAATAAATTGGGCCAATGGTTCCAAATATAAAGCAAATGGAAGGGGGGACCCCCCTAACCCCTCTTTCCAGAGTCAGTGGCTCTGTCAGATGACCACTCATTTTAATTGTTAATGTTGGGCCATCGTAAAAGTCCAGCTAACAGAATCCAAAGCTTTCTCAGCGTCAAGACTTATTATTACAGCATTGTTTTGTTGTTGTGTGTTTGGCTCATTGTGTGTAAAGATGGTCTTATGTTGTCTTGTGTTTGTCGTTTGCTCATAAATCCTGTCTGATCGTTGTGGATTAAGTTTGAGAGTATTTGGTCCATTCTTTTGGACATAATTCAGAATTGATATGGGTCTACATGAGGCACAGTCCAGTGGGTCCTTCCCTCTTCAGGTCTTAAGGAGATGATGGCTTCTTTCACACTCGGAGGATCTGAGCTTTTTTAAGAGCTTTGTACCACTCTGAGGTGAACACGACGCTCCTCCTCTGTATTGCACTTCCGACATCACAGTCAAATTGAGGGGGTCCAGAAAGGAATTTATATATCCTCTTTAATATGAATAGATTTTTGAAGTGGCTGAACCATCTTTCAATATTTTTTCACAAGGTCTTCACTCAAAATTGGAGCTCACTGAGTTCTAATTTTCGATACGACTCAGGCATGTTTGTCTTTTTCGATTTTAAGATAAAATCACCTTTATTTGTCGCACAGTTGCAACAAAGATTAGATACAGAAACAGATTAGGCAGAAGTATAATAATAAAAACAGATAACTTGGACAAAAGAAAACTCTTATCTTAATAATAATAATAATAATAATAATAATAATCTTAATCTGAATCTTAATCTTAATCTTAATAATAACAACACTCTTATCAAATGGACAGAAAATATTGCACAGGGATGATTGACATTATGTCGCAGTATTGCACAGGAGTATGAAAGCTGAATGACAGGGCTAACAGTGTTTCATGTAAAAATGTTTCAATTTTTCCAAGCTCCAGGGTTAGGGTTGGGGTTGGGGTTAGGGTTGGGGTTAGGGTTGGGGTTAGGGTTGGGGTTGGGGTTGGGGTTGGCTGGATTGTGGGATCGACCATCGTCAAGCAGGGACGCCCAAACTCCCTCTTACACACACCATCCTCCACCTCTTCACCACACCCTCTCCATTCTTTCACACCCGACACTCCTCCATCCTCTTCACACACACTAACCTCCTCCACCTCTTGCACCCAAACACTCCTCCACTCTTCCACACGTCAACCACATCTCCACCTTTCACCACCAACCCTCCTCCACTCTTCACACACGACTTCCACCAAGGTGCATCTGTCCGCTCTTCGAAGCCACACTTCTACCCTGCTCCACTCTCACACCACTCCTCCCTCTTCCACACACCACACCTCTTCCACTCTCTTCCCACACACACACTGCTCGCCACCTCTTCACACAACTCCTTCTCCATCTCTTCCACACAGGGACACCACCTCTCCACCTCTTCACACACACCCTCCTTCACAAATGACAACAGAGCCTCCTCCACCTCATTCACCACACCACTAGCACCATCCTCCATCTTCACCACACACACACTCTCCACTCTTTCCACACACACCCCCTCTCTTCCACACACACACCTCTCCACTCATTCCACACACACACCCTCCTCACCTCTTCCCCGCACACACCACACCAGTCTCCCCCACCTCTTCATCACACACGCACACTCCTCCACCTCTTCACACACACAACACACCTCCTCCACTCTTCACACACACCTCCTCCACCTTCACACACATGGCACACACTCCTCATCATCTTCACACACACCTCCTCCACTCTCCATCACCACACACCTCCTCAACTCTTTGCCACACCACAACACACACCTCCCTCCACCTCTCCACACACACACCTCCTCCACCCTCTTCACACACACAATCTTCCACTCTTCACACAACACCTCCTCTCACCTCCTTGCACACACACTCCCTCCACCTCTTCACACACACACACCTTCACACTCTTCACAACACACACACCTTCAACTCTCTTCACACACGCACACACCTCCTCACCTCTGCGCGCTGCTTCCCTCAACACCACCTCCCACACACACGCTCCTCAACCTTCTTCAACACACACCTCCCTCCACCGCCTTTTCACACACACCTCTTCACACACACACCTCCTCCACCTCTTCCCACACACACACACCTTCAACTCCACCTCTTCACACACACACACCTCCTCCACCTCTTTACACACACACACACACACACCACACACACCCACACACACAGACCTCCGTCCGACCCTCTTCCACACACACACACCACACACACCTCCTCCACCTCTTCCACACACACACACACACACACACCACACCTCCTCCACCTGCTTCCACACACACAAGCCACACACACCTCCTCCACCTCTTCCACACACCACACAACATCCTCCACCTCTTCACACACACACCACACCCTCCTCCACCTCTTCACACACACACCTCCTCCACCTCTTCACACACACACCCTCCTTCCACCCTCTTCACCACACACACCTCCATCCACCTTCTTCACACACACATCCTCCCCACCTCTTACCACACAACCTCCACTCACTCCTCCAACCCTACTTCATCACACCAACCTTCTCCACCTCTTCAACACACCACCTCCTCCACACTCTTCACACACTACCACACTCCAACCTACTTCAACACACACCACCTCCTCACCTCTTCACACAACCACCATCCTCCACCCTCTTTCAACACACCAACCTTCCTCCACCTCTTCCACACACACCCCACACACCCATCCTTTTTCTTTGTTTTTTCTATTTCCACACACACCTCCCTCCACCTCTGCAACACACACCTCCCTCCACCTCTTCACACACACCTCTTCACACCACACCTCCTCCACCTCTTCACACACACCGCTTCACACACACCGCCTCCACCTCTTCGCCCTCTTCAACACCACCACACTCCTCCACCTCTTCCACCACACACACCTACCCTCCCATCCTCTTCCACACACACACCTCCTCCACCTCTTCCCACACACACACCTCCTCCACCTCTTCCCAACACAACACACACTCCTCCACCTCTTCCACACACCACACCGTCTCCACCTCTTCCACACACACAACCTCCACTCGCTTTCTCTTGAATCCCACCAGAAAACAGACATCACACACACCTTCTCCTACCACCTCTCCACAACACCACACAACCTCCTCCCCCTTCCCACACACACACACACACACACACCTCCTCCACCTCTTCCACACACCACACACAACACCTTCCTTCCACCCTCTTTCACACACACACCTCCCTTCCACCCTTCATCACACACACACTCCATCCACCTCCTTCACACACCACCTCTTCACCACACACACACACACCTCCTCCACCTTAAATCGTCACAACACCTCACACCTCCTCCACCTCTTCACACTCACACCTCTCCACCTCTTTTCCACTCCACACACACACCTCTCCACCTCTTCACACAACACCTCCTCCAACCCTTCAACACACACACACCATCCTCCACCTCTTCACACACACACACAAACACACACCTCCTCCACCCCTCTTCACACACACCTCCTCCACCTCATTTCCCACACACACACCTCCTCCACCTCCCTTCCCACACACACACCTCCTCGCACCTCTTCCACACCACACACACCCCTCCACCATCTTCCACACACACACACCCATCCTCCACCTCCATTCACACACCACCACACACCTCTCCACCTCTTCACACACAGCACACCTCTCCCACCTTCTTCACACACACACTCCTCCTTCCACCTCTTCAACACTCACACCCTCCATCCACCTTTTTTCACACACACCTCCTCCAAACCCTCTTCACACACAACCTCCACCACCTTTCACACACACCTCCACCACCTCTTCACACACACGAACGCTGCCTCCACCTCTTCACACACACACACCTGCGTCCACCTCTTCACACTCAACACCTCCTCCACCTCTTCATTTTTTCCACACACACACACCTCCTCCACCCTCTTCACCACACAACCTCCCTCCACCTCTTCACACACACCTCTTCACCCACACACACACACACCTCCTCCACCCCCTTCACAACACTCACACCTCCAATCCACCTCTTCGACACTCACACCTCCTCCACCTCTGCACACACACACACCTCTGCCACCTCTTCACACACACACCCTGCTCCACCTCTTCACACACACACCTGCTCCACCTTCTTCACACTCACACCTCCTCCACCTCTTCACACCACACCTCCTCCCTCTTCACACTCACACCTTCCTCCACCTTGCTTCACACTCACAACCTCCTCCACCTCTTCACAACTCACACCCTCCTCCACCTCTTCACACCACCTCCTCCACCGCTTCACACACCTCCTCCCACCCTCTTCACACACACACCTCTCCACCTCTTCACACACCCTCCTCCACCTCTTCACACACACCCTTCACACACACACCTCCTCCACCTCTTCACACACCTCCTCCACCTCTTCACACACACACCTGACTTTTGATGCCTCATCACTGATGAGTACCTGATTAGCATCAGAATGCACCGGGCGTCTGCCGCGCCATGGTTTCAACACTCTATTATACACAAAGGCGGTTGGTTGAAAACCTTAAACCTCCATTTCTGTTTAAAGAGGGGTTCTCTTTTCAAGAAAAATGTGCAGTGGCCACTGCACAAGTGGCTTTATCAGCACAGAAGACACTCGAGTTCAGGACCCCAGAGCGCCGTGCATCTTCATTTCAAAGTCACAAACCACCACAAGATGGTTTGAAAGAGGAGTTGAGGACGCCATTTTTGTTTGTTTATTTTGATAGCCTTTTACATGGCTGTTGGGATATAAAGAAGAGTAGTCCCAAGTGAAACTGTAAACATCCATCAACAGGAGGTTCCGCCCAGTGGCAGGGCTTACTCAGAGTAGGATAAACATCTGAGTTCCCATACTGGATCAGCAGATTGAGAATGACTCTTGGATGAGTGTTGAAACGTCTTATTTTTCTAAAAAGAACAGTGTCCAGACGATACAACTGAATCTTTTTCTACGTTTGTGTTTTGAGTAAAAAAGTGCTGCCCTTCCATAGGTAACAGCAACATCAAAGTGTTGATCTGCTTATGTTGTGGTTTTGGGTCAATGTAGCGGGATAATAGACCTTGTTACTATTATATATAATCATAGAAAACATTTCTGAATATTTTTTCTGAGATTACAGAACGCTGGCCTCCGTCACCACAAAAAAATAACACTATAATATTTGGTACCTGTAGGTGGTGGCTCGCTGTTGGCCCATCCAAAGGGCTTTCCATCCAGGGTCTGGAGCAGATACTCCTGCTCGAACCCGAACCAAGGCTTTAGGTCCTTCACAGCCTCCATAGCCTGCATGCACTCTGACCTCCTGCTCCCAGCTGAACCGCAAAAAACATAAACTTATGCCCTTTGTAGACCCGGTTTATTCGTTGATTAAAGCCTGATTTGATCCTCCAGTCTTGCAGATATTTACGGTGCTGACGTATGTCACTTACGAGCTGGTGTCCCGTTCAGCTCCCGCGCGTCGCACAAAACCAGTTTGTTTGGGTCCAACATGAACGGGTCCCGGAACATCTGAACAGGAATCCAACGTGAGCTCGAATGTCTTCTTGTTACTGGTGTATGACGTAAACCATGTGGAACATCTGAGAACAAAACAATGAGAGAATGTGTCCAGACGGGATGATAAATGTGCAAATGTGCCTGATTACAGAAAGCATATCACTCAGTTCCACCGCATGGATCAACTGAATGCTTGGAGAATGTACAACATCCAAGGCCCCTAAGAGCCCACAGGGCTGTGTACTTCTCCTCTGCTTTCTCCCTTACACAAACTGTTGAACCTCCAGCCACGACTCCACTCAAGTGGAGCCCACCCACACAACCAACCACCAAACTGTTTAAGGTCAGAGACATATACTGGAGCAGAACACAAGCACAATAGGGTTTATTTGCCACACGGATGTGCAAACGTGCAATGGCCTGTTCTGTGTGAAAAAGTTACTCCATGTGTACAAATGTTGAATGGATGAATCTATCAGCTTTTAGACCCAAGAACTGCCTTTATTAGAAAATGAAACGCATTTGAACAATATTTATTCCCTGACTCCATCTTATGAACATGTAGCTCGATGTTCAGAACTCAAGTCACAGAACCCTTTTTGCAGCTGAATGACAGAACTGGACTGACCTTGACGCTTTGTGCTCAGAGTCCAGAATCCGGGTCTTGGCTCTGGGAGTGGTCCCAGATGGATTTATCCAGACGTAGGTGACCTGACACTGCGGCGCGGTGGGAGGAGAGGTAGGGCATCCGGGCCACTTTCTGTAAGCACAGGTCTCTGCAGGAACGACATCCACCAAAATGTGTTTATAAAAATCAAAAATTATCATTGACTATAAAAATTATGCAGGAAAAATACTGTTTAATAATAGTACCATTTTACAATAGATAAATGACAATTTACAACAAGGATAAAGCCCAACAACCCCTTAGTTCCAGAAAAGTATAGAAAAAATCTAAACACAATATATAATTATCCTGGAGTGTGCAGAAGCCAGCGTCCTCAGTCGCTGGAGCAGCAGTGGGTTGTGTGTCACCTGCACAGGTGTTTAAAGCAGCTGAGTGAAGGGCGGAGCCAAGACAAACCTGCCAAACCGCAGGGGACCCCAACATATGTGTGAGAGGCGGGTTATGTGTGGAAGGGGCAGGGCCAGGTGACAACCGGCTGTTGGTCTGAAAGGAGTCTGTTGTTCTAGATGAGAAGGTCCTTCTCATTATGTGCTTGAATGAGAGCTCTTGGTCCAATCAGACTCCAAGGTTTCTTCCAGTGGAACTGGAGGCCACACTGACGTGGTCCAGTGGGACCATCTGCTCAGATAAAGCGTCTCGTAGATGATTAGGGCCTAGTACGATGACTGGTTTTTTTCAGGGTTCAGAAGCGATAATGAAGTGTCATCCAGGTTTTTATCTCCTTCACACAAGCAAGTCTGTGTGCTTGATCGCGTCTGATCAGTTCATTATTAATAAGACGTGTGTGTCATCTGCAGAGCAGTGGAAGTAAATGCTTTCTGATCATGTGACCTCACGGCTGCTATAAAGAGTGAAACAGAATTGACCGAAAACTGACCCCTGTGGCACCCGTAGGTTACTTTAGACAAGCTGAAGAGCTCTGGTTCACATGAACAAACTTGGACCGATCGATAGGTAGATTTAAACAGCTGAGGCGGGGCTTGACACCTACATCACATGTAATTTATTTTTTTCAACTTTTTAAATAGATTAAGCATGGAACACAGAACCACAGAACGCAACACGACAGGAGCGAAATAAAACACAAACAACATCGACTAGACAATAGAATCAACAAAATGACGTTGTACATAGTTATAAGAGTTGATTAGGCTCAAGCTTCAGATTCTAATACTAGGTGAAAGTACAAGTGCAGAAGTGAAATTACTTACTTTTACTCAGCGAATGTGACTTTTTACTTTTACTTCACTACATTTTTAATCAACTGAAAACATAAGTATTTTTTACTTCTGGCGTTCAAAGTTATACTATTAAAACAAATCATTCTAAAATGGATTTGGTCCAAAATCAACTTTCTTCATTCATCACAGCAAATGACGACTTTGGAGGCGCGGTTGGCCTAATGACTTCTGTTTTAACGGGCTGCAACATCAAGAGCAGACTTCAGAGAATTCATGGTCGGTCGACAAGTTATGCATTACTACTGGGACTGAAGTGTTCTTTAGCATCACATGACGTGTCACATGTTTGAAATAGATTCCTCAGATATCGACCTTTTCATTATGACTTTATTCTGTTCGACTGGATAATCTTTAAGAACAAACTGCTGGAAGTAATCATGCCATGAAGGGAATCCTAAAATGCTCCAAGAAATTAAAAAGACAAGAGGAGAAATTAACCTCACATAATACAATAGATACTTTACCAAACCAAATGTTCTAAATTATTATCCTGGAAACGTAGAAAATATCAGAGTAATGCAATCTTAACAAACAAGACAAATTCACTCAGCATTTGAATCCTTCTATAAAAACACTTTTCTCTCAAATCTAATGGTTCCTTTCTGGACTCTCTCAATTTGCTTTTTATGTCAGAAGAACAACATGAAAATAATTAGGCAAGGCAAGTTTATTTGTAGAGCACAATTCGTACACAAGGCAATTCAAAGTGCTTCACAACAGGAAAAGATGCATTAAAATCACAAAGACATGACAGAAATCACAAAATAATAGTTCAAAAGAGTGCAAAGAAAGGCATTTCAGTCATATGCACAGCCAAACAAAACAGTTTTTAGTTTAGATTTGAACATTGCCAGAATTAGAACCTGTCTCACATCCTCAGGAAGACTGTTCCAGATTTTAGCTGCATAAAACTGAAACGCACGATTCCCCATGTTTAGTCCTGACTCTGGTTGGACCAGCAGGAGGCCGGTCCCTGAGGTCCTCAGAGTCCGAGATGGTTCATATGGCACTAACATGTCCGAGATGTTTACTTTGGTGCTAGGCCATGGAGAGACTTGTATACAAGCAGAGCTGCTTTGAAGTCTATTCTCTGAGCCACAGGGCGGCAGTGCAGAGACCTGAGCACAGGACTAATGTGATCGTTACTTCCTGGTTCTAGTCAGGACCGAGCAGCAGCGTTCTGGATGTACTGCAGCTGTTTTACAGCTCGTTTGGAGAGGCCAGTGAGCAGGCCGTTACAGTAGTCTAATCTACTAGAGACAAACGCATGGATAAGTCTCTCCAGGTCTGGTTTTAGACACTAGACTTTGATTTTGCAATGTTTTTAGATGGTAAAAAAGCTGCTAAGCTCATGTGATTGATCTGACGTGGCTGTTAAAATTCAAATCTGAGTCCATTATTACCCCCAGATTTCTAACTTGATGTTGTAGTTTTAGAGCGAGACTCTGGAGGTGACGTTAACACTTTCTCTTTTGTTTCTGTGGCCAAAGACCATGATTCTCATCTCTGTCTGAGTTCAGCTGTGAGAAAGTTGTTTTGCATCCACACACTGATCTGTTGGATGCAGTGACAGAGAATCCATGTCCATATCACCTGTCTCATGGAAATAATGAATTGATCGTCTGCGTAATATATGTAGGACACATTCTCGCTGCGTATCAAATTAGTAGCTGGAATAACAGTTTGGAAATTAAGGCGCAATCAAAAGATGAAGAATAATGAATCTCCAGGAAGCGATGGCTCACTCAAGCGGTATGAAGCTTAACAGCTCTAAAACTTAACTGGGCCGGCCACCACTCACTCACCCACTCACTCACCCAAACTCACTCACCCAAACTCACTCATCACCACACTCTCTCACCCACTCACTCACCCACCATTAACTTACTCACTCACCCACCACCCCCACTACTCACTCACTCACCACGTCACTCACCCACTCACTCACCCACTTCACTCACCACTCACTCACCCACACCCACTCACTCACTACCCACTCACCATCCATTCACGTACCACTCACCACCCACTCAACTCACTCACTCACCAACCACACCATCCACTCACTCACCCACCCATTCATTCACTTACTCACTCACCCACTCACTCACTCAAACTCACTTGCCCACTCACTCACCCACTCACTACCCAACCCACTCACTCACTCACCCACCCACCCATTCCACTCACTCACCACCCATTCATCACTTACGCATCTCACCCACTCCACTCACTCAAACTCACTTGCCCACTCCTCACCCACTCACTCACCCACACCTCCTCACTCACTCATTCACCCACTCACCCACCCGATTCACATACTCACATCACCCACCCACCCACTCACTCACTCACTCACTTCACCCAAACTCACTCACCCACATCCACTTCACTCACTCACCCACTCACTCACTCACCCACATCACTCACTCACTCACCCACATGCCACTCACTCACTCACACTCACCATATCACTCACTCACTCACTCACTCACCCACATCCACTCACTGCACTCACCCAATCCACTCACTTCACTTCACAACCCGCAGTGTGAGAACGTCACACACGAGGACAATCCTCACAAAAAACGTTTTTTACAGAGCAACGTTCCGCCCTCCAGCTTCTTCAGGCAAACAGTGTAATGTAAGTGTGGCACCCAAGGGTGACCCAAGGGTCCACTCATTATGTAAGATGGCTCCAAACATACTTTTCACTGTTTGCCTGGAGAAGGCCTGGGGGCCGGCACGTTGCAGTGTAAATAAAGTCACTTTTTGTTTCCACACTTTTTTAACACATTTTAAACATGAATTCAACAAAAAGGTGTTCTAATATTCTTTTATTTGTGACATTAGACGGGTTTGGGCCCAGTGTACACCATGGTTGCTAGGCAACAGAAATTACATTGTATTATTTTTAAATAATATATTTGTTAGTTATTGCTGCAAATAAGTATTTGAACCCCTGAGAATATCGGTGGTAATATTTGGTACAAAGACTTTGTTTACAGTTACAGAGGTCGAACGTTTCCTGTAGTTTTGGACCAGAGTTTCAGCTCCCTTTTAGGTCTGGAGACTGGTTCCACTCCAGAACCTTGAGATGCTTCTTACAGAGCCACTCCTTGGTTCTCCTGGCCGTGTGCTTCGGGTCATTGTCATGTTGGAAGACCCAGCCACGCCCCATCTTCAATGCTCTGACTGATTCATTCTCTCCTTAAATCAGTGCAGTCGTCCTGTCCCCTGTACAGAAAAGACCCCCAAAGCAGGATGTTTCCACCCCCAAAGCAGGATGTTTCCACCCTCCAAGCACAGCGAGTGGAGTTTATACCAAAAGTTCTATTTTGGTCTCCTCTGACCACATGACTTTCTCCCATGTCTCCTCTGGATCCTCCAGATGTTCATGGGCAAACCTCAGACAGGCCTGGACATGTGCTGACTTAAGCAGGGGAACCTTCTGTGCGATGCATGATTTTAAACCATGACGGTGTAGTGTGTTACCAATATTAACCTTTGAAATTGTGGTCCCAATTGTCTTCAGGTCATTGACCAGCTCCTCTGGGCGGATTCCTCACCTCCTCACAAGGTGAGATCTTGCATGGAGCCCCAGTCCGAGGGAGATTGACCGTCATGTTTAGCCTCGTCCATTTTCTAGCAATTGCTCTTTTTTCACCACTCTGCTTGCCAATCGCCCGTAGCCCTTTCCTGTAGTGATGGTTCAGCACCATCAGGATTGTTGCACCGTCTGGATGAGATGGCCAAGTGACGTTGAAGTAAACGCTTTGCCTCATATCCGTGGCAGTGCCTGGGTCTGGGAAAGCTCAAAATGAATCATTTGTTTTGGATGGAGATGGTTGGACATTGAAACTTTTCTCAATTAAAATATAGTTTCATTTCCCTCATCACAACGTTGTGGTCAATGACATATTGCAATAGTTAAATGCTAATATAAAATGGCTACTATGGCTGACTGGTGTTCTATCTGTCTTGGGTGCAGGAGAACGTGAGATTTTAGAAATAAAATGCATCATCGGGTTGATGAGTCATATTTGGGGAATTGGTGTTATTTTCTCAATAAAATTGGTTATTTGGTTTGGGACATTACACTATACATGCGTTACATTTTTGACCACCAGATGGTGTAGTGGAGCAAATGAAACACATGTATTGATACAATTGGCTAAAGCCTCAAATGGTTCATGGGGCTTCATTTGGCCATCATTACTTTCCAGCCTTGTGGAGGTCTACACTTTAGTCTGGGGTCTTGATCTTGCCCATGGTAGTCGTTGGAGTCTGACTGATTGTGGGGTGGACAGGGGTCTTTATGAAGCTAACGAGCTCAAACAGGTGCTACTCATTTAGATTAATAAGTGGAGTAGAGGGGGACTTTTTAAAGGCAGACTAACGGGTCTTTGAGAGACAGAATTCTTGCTGATTGACAGGTGTCACCAGTAATCACCAGTAGGTGACAGCACATCTCTTCACTGTGTGTCTGCGTTCACACAGACAGACACAGACATAAGACATATTTTATTCTCTTTCAGATACAAAAATGACACAGAACAAAATTTGGTTTCATTTGGCTCGGAGTTTATAAACGACAGCATCAAAATGATATAAAGTCAACGTTATCTTCAATTAAAAACTAAATTGGCTGATTACGTTCCCAGCAGAGCTCAGTAAAGCACCTGTATTTAAGGCTTTCAGATGCCGAGTGTATCAGTCAGTGCACAGATCTTCTGCGTATCGCTGCACGTCAGAGCTTCAGTGTGGTGTGTGAATCCTGAGGTTGTGTGGGCTTCTCTGGTCAGCCTTCACGGCCGGCTGACCTCCGGACATTAGGAGTCAGGTCACTAATAGGCAAGTAAGATGTTTAAAGTAGCTTAGAATGGACTAGTTAAATACACTGCATGACTGGCCAGGACAGAGCGTGTCAACGGCATTAGAACCCAGGGGGGTCTGGCTTTGAAGACGCAAACAAAAGATGAGGCTTGGGTGGACTTTTATGGCCTGTAAGGCAGCTTTACATTAAAGAGAACACACCAGTACTGTTCATATTCAATTATTTTATTCAACATATGGCCAAATTGGGCCAAATTAAGAGTGAAAGTAAATTTAAAAAAAAATACAAAAAGGGGTCGAGTTCTGTGGAAAATGGTGGTAATGCCAGGGTGTCAAATTCATTTTGCGCCAGGGGCCGCTTTTCGACGCTCAGGCTGGGTCGCGGGCCGAACATAATGTAAAAAGTAAAACAATAAAAAATATAACAAATGTTATAAAGCCTGTAATAGTTCTATGTGGACACTGAGTCCATATTCATGCAGCAGCAGGAACAGGAACATGGACGTGTGAGATGATTCTGATATTAAAATGTTTGTATCACAGACATGTTAATGTTGCTGCTCTAACTCAATATGAGCTCACTATTTTTACAGTTTAAGCTTATTTTAGTGACAAATGATTTATGTGGTGAATGAAATGAGAGCTCAAAGCAGCTTCACTCTGTCATGTTCAGACTTTATCACACTCTGACCTGTGTTTTTACCTGTGGCTCAGGATCTGCCAGGTTTGCACTGGTTTGGATGTTTTCCTCACAGAGTTGTCAGCAAAGAAGTTTGTTTTCTTGTTGTTAGCTTCACATTAGCGCCGCTTTTAGCACAGCTCTAACGTCCACAAAACCGCCTCTTTTCTTTATTCCTCGTGTTTCCCCAGATCTGCCCTGGGCAGAGCGCTACAGGTCATTGCTGCCGGTGTGTTCCATTTTAAACCTGCTGCGATGAGTGTCGCTGGTCGTGTCCCTCGGCACTTGAGCTGGCAGCACAACAGCGCAGTGCAGCATGGGGGAGGGCCGCGGCTGCAAAGGATTGTGGGAATTGTAGTTCTAGCGATAAAAACGCGATATATCTATTGGAAATGAATAATTATAAACTAGAAATGTTTGGTGGGCCAGATGAAAACGTCTGGCGGGCCACATCTGGCCCGCGGGCCTTGAGTTTGACATGTGTGGTAATGTATTGTTTTTAAATTGTACACTCAAGCTAAATATGAACCAAATACTTAATTGAGACAGAACAAATAGTTTAGACATTATTATAAAGTGGACAAGATGCAAAACTATGGTTAATGTTGACCAAAAATGTCAATCTTGCACAATTTATCTAAATAAAAAAATCTATTTTCAATTAATTCCACAAAATGTTTCCAGAACTAAAACATCTCAGAGAAAAGGTTGAAACAAAAACAGTTAAAATAATGCATAATGCATCGTACCACATGGGGGCGCAGCATTTTGTGCTTTCACCCCACAGCAAGACGGTCTTGGGGTCGACCCCCGGGGGTGCTCGGGTTTCCCGTGTGACAAGTGGAGTCTGTGTTGTTATTTTAAATAAAGAATCAGCATTCAAATTGTTGTTCTTTAAATATGTTTATTTGAAGGTAAATGTGAGCTTAACATTGGTAAAACACAACATCTAACTTAATAAATCTGAGCGAGCAGATCATTCCATGACTCAAATTCAAGTGTGAAGTGCAGTGTTTTCAGGGGAGGACACAGGTAGTTTCCTGAATTATTAGAACCACAAATATACCGTCATATGTCATTTGAATCAGCTGATCCAAGAACTGACACTGCGCAATGTTTGGGCTGATTTTGACACAAATGTCGCACGACAATTTCAAGATTGTCGACCGCGGGCTCCTTCGTGTGTCTGAGCGGTGCAGTGTACGGGAGATCACCTGCTCGCGGTGAAGGCACCGCGGCTCTCGTACGGCCGCGGGGATTCCAGACATGTTGGATATTTGTCGTGAGTCGCAGGGTTTCGAGTGCAGCTTTAGAACGATGCTCGTCCGCCACTCACAAGATGGCCGCCGCAATTTCCACAGCAACAGAACCCACAAATGCACAGTCGTACTCTCATAACAGTTACCTAGCAACCATACTGTAATCATCAGAAATCTTTATAAGAAAAATGTGTCTTCTTAAAGCCGTGAGTGGACCAGATCTGAGCCCGGTCCTGGTCCAAGTCGCAGTGAGAACCGCCCCCAGTTCTGTCGTTGCTGGTTTCAGAGGACATCACATTGGGGAAAAGCCAATAGGCCTATGACTTTAATAAGAAGCTAATTCATTCATTCATTTGATTTATTTATACAGGGAAAACCCAATGAGGCTAACTCTACGTTGGAACGCTGTAAATACATAATGTTGGATAATTATATTAAGATATAAAATAAAATAAGAAATAAGATAGGGATGTAAAATACGGCCCAGTGTAAGTTCACTTCAGCGAGAATAGGTCTGTGTTTAATAAGGCAGGTGCCTCAATGCTAATGCTAACGCTAACCTAAAATAAATTAAATTATGAAGTTTAAAATAGAATCATAGTCTGACTTATTTTGTGTTTAAAATCAATCAAACAGTTTTTCTTATTATTTCATTTCCTATTTGAGCTTTAATTAGGTTAGCATTCATCTTTAAATATTTGTAACAATAATCAGAATAATAAATAAGGCTTGAACTAAGGCAGAAGGCTTCACGTCGCGTCAAACAGAAGGATCGCTGCAGAGCTGAGACTGTGCCTCACTCAGACTGCAGGCGGTGCAACTGCAAGAGTTGGAGACATGTGAGACAAGTGGCTGCGTCCTTGTGTGTAAGAGTACTGCGTGTGTGTGTGTGTGTGTGTGTGTGTGTGTGTGTGTGTGTAAAAGTACTGCATGTGTGTGTGTGTGTGTGTGTGTGTGTGTGTGTGTAAAAGTACTGCTAGGCGTGTGTGTGTTGTGTGTGGTGTGTGTGTGTGTGAAAGTACTCATGTGTGTGTGTGTGTGTGGCGTGTGTTAAAATACTGCATGTGCGTGTGTGGTGTTGTGGGTGCTTGGTAAAAGTACTGCGTGTTGTGAGAATACTGCGTGTGTGTGTGTGCGTGTGTGTGTGTGTGTCGTAAAAGACTAGCGTCGTGTGGTGAATGTAATGATTTGTGTTAGTGTGATTTGTGTAAAAGTGTAATTGTGGAAAATGTGTGTACAAGTACTGCATGTGTTTGCACCACTGACCACTGATGTGGCACTGTGGTCATTGTCTTGGTGTGGGCAGGTGTGCCAAAGTAAGCCTAATTATGGTGGCCTCAGGTCTACATGGTGTTTAAAAGTACTGCATGTGTGTAAGAGTATAATGTTTTTAAAGTACTAATTGGTGAATTGTGAAAGTGTAATGAAGTGTTAGCCACTCTGATGAAGAGTGAAGCAGTGCTGTGCAACACTGAAACAGAGATCACAGAAGCTGCCGAGGGACGGGCAATGTGAAAAGATCGATGGAATAAACTGTGGCCTCCTCGCTCAGAAACATCTGAGCCACACCTTTCCATATTTCTGCTTTGCAGTTGCTACACATTTAGTCTGAGCGAGGCCTATATGTTAGTCATTATCCTGATAATGGACTTTTACAATATACTCAGATGGGTTGTGCTGACAATGCTCCTACGCGTCTCCAACTAGGGGCAGTAAGCAGTGTCTGGATCAGGCTTGAAGACAGGTAGGGGTCACAGTCTGCAGCGGGGCGTCGGTGCTCCAGGTAACCTCCAGCCTGGCTCACGAGCCCAGGAATACACGCTGCCTTCCGGCTCCGCGGTGGCCCAGGAGAAGTGTTGAAGTCCGAGTACACCCTGTGCCGGATCAGAACGCTGCTGGTTTCTCGGCTGCCAGTAACCTCCATGTGCTCGGCGTGCCGCTGGGCAAGACGCTCGATCGCTGCATGAATGTGTCTGCGGAAAAAAACATTTATTTATAAGATGATGTCATCTTTCTATCCACAAGTGAGTTTATAAAGTTTTCAACATCTTGCAATTTTTGCATGGTCTCTTGGAGACTGTGGAGACAGAATTAGGTACAGTTTTGTCAAACTGCTGCTGCTTGTGTTTGTGTTCAAGCTTTAATTTCTGCTTTTTAAACCTTTGTCGCACAGCAAAACTTCTAATCCGCCTATTCGTTCCATAAATGATCTAACTCTCTGTTCCAGAAAAGGTTCACACATTGTTTTCTTTTTTTCTTGTCAGAGAATATAACTGCGAACAAAAATCGTTCACATGCTTAATCAGTTGAGTTTTGGGAATTAGCTAAGGTCAGTTTTATCTTCAAACATAACATTGAGGTCCTGAAACTCATATTTGAAAACATGAGAAATGCTCTTGTATTTACTTATTAATTAACATCAGGCAATTTTGTCTTGAGAAGATACGACCAACATGGAGCGATCTGGTATTTTTACTGGCTGAACATTTCTCACCTGGACATGAGTATTTCGAGCACTCCGGTGGACTAGGAGGAGGCACTCTTTCCAATAGGGCCAGGAGGCCACTCCCCTCAGGCAGGAGGCTACGGTCCATCCGGACCAGAACCTCCCGCCACAAGAATAGTTTCTTTCCCTCTGCCGTTGGACTCATGAACACTGGGGACATTTCTGAAGATGGCTCGCAGGTAAGCAGCCGAAACATGTCAACAAGGTAATAACATCTAATTGATTGTCTACGTCTGTGGAGGCTACATCGTGGCTTCCCAGAGCATGAATGACTCTGTACTCACTTGATGCCCCCCTCGGCCCTCATGCTCTCTGTGCTGAAGTTCATGTGCCCTCCGTTGGCCCAGCGTGGGTGTTTGATGGGCTTGGGGTGGAACGAGGGAATGACTGCGAAGTCCTCGCAGACTCTGTGGAGGATGTACCGGGCCATCCAGGCGTGGTCCCCCAGCTCCAGACCTTCACAAGGGCCCACCTGGAACTCCCACTGTGACACACAGGTATGCCAGGGTAAATCAGGCCTTTATTGTTGATTGGGTGACATTGTATACTTTATTCCTGCAAATCAGGGACTGCAGATAGAAAAGATCTGTTTAGCTCTACTCTCATGGGGCTTTTCTGTGTTGAGTTCACAGGTTGTCCCTGTATTTGATTGGTCTTTCCATAATCAACCTTAAGCACATGCACAATAGGTCACTCCTCCAGCTCCGTACTTCTGGGATATGTGCTGAATAATTCAATTCAATTCATTTCAATTTATTTTTGTAACGCCCAAAATCACAACAGCGGTTTCCTCGAGGGGCAACGGTGGAAAACAGAATAAAAACAGAATAAACAGAGTTCAGAGGGACTTGGTAATGTCCCACATCCTGTGTCCTTAGACAGATGTCCCAAGCCCCCCTGTCCTTAGACCCTCCTTCTGCAGGAAAAACTACCAAACCTCTTTGGGAAGAAGTAGAAACCTGTAAGTGCATGCCCTTCTGTGTGGAGTTTGCATGTTCTCCCCGTGTTCTTCTGGGCCAAAAGGAGACGGGAGTCCAAGACATTTCAGAGAGGTGTGGACATAATACCTTTTATTACGTTATATCATATCAGTTTATGCTTGCTAAACTAAAAGTGCAAAATGTTCTGACCTTGCTCACATTTTTTAGTCAAATCTGTGTGAGGAGTAACAGTGTTTCCATGACTCCCAATTAGAAATACCTGCCAGAATACAAGAAGGCCATATACATCAATAAAGAAACTTCAGAACCATCTCCAAACTTCTGAACCTGTTCCAGAAACTGACCGAAAACGTGGTGGAGAATGTGGGCTTGTGTCAGGGGTCTGGTGGGGCACATAATGCCCTGCGGTCTCCATGTGGACTGGTCCACCCAGCTATGAAGGTAAGCAGAAACCTCTTGTAATGAGTACGAAATTCTGCATTTGGTTTTGTTTCTGGTTAAAAGAAGAAGAAGTATTCTTAAAGTAAACTTCTTCAAATATATTTGTGTATTTGTAGTTTCAAATTAGTTTGGCTCAATTTAAGACTTGTTTAAGTATTTGTAAACCTAATCTGTGAGGTATTCTCAAAGGAAGATCTCAGATTAAAATGTATTACGTGAATTCTTTAACTAATCTGAATTAAAAAACAAAAAAAACTGTTCATTTAATGGAAATGGATTCAAAACAGGCCAACGTTGAAAATTGTACTGGCAAAAAGAATTGTGACAAAAAGATTGTGAAAATCGCTTCATTCATCAAGGAAAGGAAGAAGACGAGCGCTTTCCGACATCACTTCCCAGGGATTGTATTCTGTTTGGAGAGATGTTCATTTGCTGCATTTTAGGGTTAATCCACAAATTATACACAAAGTCTTCTAGCTTCCTACGCACCATTGACATCTGACGACTAGCTTGAAGAGAACTACATATTGTGCATCGATCATATATTCGCCATTGTACAATGCATTGATCTTGTATTCACTATTAGACAATGTTCTGCTGCTCTTTGGGCTGTGGTGCTGTGTTTTTCCACTCTGACCCCCAAGGTTTGACCAGTCTCAGGTTACACGAGCAGACAAAGAGAAAGAGGCGGAGACCATGGTGGAGGTCAGATGGGCACTGGGCCAATCACAGCTTTACCACAAGGACTTCCTGTAGGCTCATGCATATTCATTTTCTGTGTCTATAATACTGGCAAACTGTGGCTGTCCCGTTACTCTCCGGACATATGAAGACGCGATAACGAGTGTTAGGCACCCGGAAGTCCAGACGTCGTATAGATGACTTGTTAGGAGAATAAAAAAGATGCGTAATGAAACTCATGAATCTTGGTCATCTATAGCTGGTATGTATTAGTAACTGATAGAGTAGATCTTGTTGACTTTCACTCCTCTTCCAGTTCTGAACACGCAGATGTCCGAGTTAAATAGATCCATCCACCCATCCATCCTTCTTCCGCTTTATCCGGGGCAGGGTCGCGGGGCAGCAGTCTAAGCAGGGACTCCAGACTTCCTTTTCCCCAGACATCCTCCAACTCCTCCGGGGATCCCGAGGCGTTTCCCAGGCCAGCCGAGAGACATAGTCCCTCCAGCGTGTCCTGGGTGTCCCCGGGCCTCCTCCCGGTGGACATGCCCGAAACACCTCCCTAGGAGGGGTCCAGGAGCATCCGGAACAGATGCCCGAGCCACCTCAGCTGGTTCCTCTCAACGTGGGGAGCAGCGGCTCTACTCAGAGCTCCTCCCGCGTGACTGAGCTCCTCACCCATCTCTAAGGGAGCGCCCAGCCCACCCGCGAGAAAACTCATTTCGACCGCTTGTATCCGCGATCTTGTCCTTTCGGTCACTACCCAAAGCTCATGACCATAGTGAGGGTAGGAACGTAGATTGACCGGTAAATCGAGAGCTTTGTCTTTCGACTCAGCTCCTTCTTTACCACAACGGTCCGATGCAGCGACCGCATCACTGCAGACGCTGCACCGATCCGCCTGTCCGGATCGGATCGAGTTAAATAGAACTGGGCATATTTCTTCAAGCTATAGCCAGGTTGTAGCATCAGGTTTACCGGGCCGTGCCACAGGAAGCAACGTTAGTGTTAGCATTGCTAGCAAATTTTAGACTAGACACCAGCACCTCCCCTGCAGACGAGACCAGGAACGAAACAGGGGATTTGTGACCGTTTGAAGGGATCGATGGGCTAAACGCCGGCCTGGAGTGCATCGTGAGCTTCCCGTCTACAATAGGTTTGCTCCCCTCAGGTCCCGCTGGTCCCGCTGGTCCCGCTGGTCCCGCTGGTCCCGCTGGTCCCGCTGAATGGACCCGTGACACTCTGGTAATTGGAAGTCCTGGAGTTTCGAACTATGTATCTGGGCCTCAAAGCTCCTGTAATGTACACAACCATCGGATACCTTAGGAATATACTTTTGGCGCCAGGAAAAAAGGTCATAACAAAGAAGTGGATGACACAGCTTTGGCCAACGATCAAGGACTGGACTGACATTGGGACGGACGTCAGACAGATGGAAAAACATTCAGAATTCATTTGGAAATGGACAAATTCGACTGGACCAAATGGGACTCATTTTGACTTAAATATGATTTTGTTTGTATGTATGTTAAGTTGAAATCTACTTGTGTTTTTCCTTTTAATTTGCACTCTCTGGTCTCTTTGTGCTTTGTTCTATTTGTGTTCTGTCTTTTCTATTTGTTTATAAAAGAAAAAAGAATTGTTTCCTAAATCTTTCAGTGAATTCTTATGGTGCGTTCACACCGCTGCGTCCGCATTTGCGCACATGTGCAGTGGAGGAGTTGTGTTTCCCTTTGGTCCTATGGCAGTTCAGGAGAATGGCTTTGGTGTATTTACTATACAAAGTCTAAAAATGGAGGCGATCGGCCCGGGGGCCGGTCTGGGTCCAGATACTTCAGAGGTGAGCCGTTTAGTGAATATCATTATTTTCCTCCAAGAGCTGTGTCTGGATAATATTTTACCGTTGCAGGGTTTGTTTTGGTCACGTCACTGGAGCGTAGTCTCTGATTGGACGCTCAAAACGCAGGATTCGCGCCACAAAAACGCTCACAACGCGCAACGAAAACACTGGATGCCCAGGACGCACGTGAATGTAAACTGGACAGTTCGACGCCGCGGTCTGAGCGCGCCTTTAGAGTGCTCCATAGAAGGAAATTATAATGAAAAGAACAGTATCTGAAAAATCTATCTGAACGTTCAAAACAGCTTTAGTCCCAGTGTAAATGCTCAACTTGTCGACTCGACCATGAATTCTCTGAAGTCTGCTCTTGATGTTGCAGCCCCGTTAAAACAGAAGGTCATTAGGCCAAACCGCGCCTCCCAAAGTCGTCATTTGGCTGTGATGAATGAAGAAGCGTGCTCGATTTTGGAACCAAATCCAGGTTTAGAATATTTGTTTGTAAATGTATAAGCTTCTGGAACGCCAGAGAGTAAAAATACTTTTAGTTTTCACGTTGAGTTAAAAAATGTAGTGAAGTAAAGTAAAAGTCACGATTCGCTGAAGTAAGTACAGTACATTTCCACTTCTGCACGTTACTACGTTAGCCTAGTATAGAAGTCTGAAAGGCTTGAGCCTAATCAACTTTATAACTGGAGTAACAAACGTCATTTTGTTGATTCTATTTGTCTAGTTGATGGTCTATGTTGTGTTCTTATTTCGTCTCTTGGTCGTGGTTGCGTCTGTGGTGTTTGTTGTTTCCATGCTTTATTCCTATTTAAAAATGAGAAAAAATATAAAGTCGCCCTCAGCTGGTTTAAATCCTACCGTATGATCGGTACCAGTTTGTTAGTGTGAAACCAGAACTCTTCGCAGCGCTATAAGAGAGAGTCAAAGTAACTAAAGCAGGAGGTCAGTCCGGTAGTTTGTTTCAGATTCGAGAGAAAGGTTTATTGCCAGTTGTCAATTGTAAAGGCATTCACTAACATAGAACACTATCGTCTCGTGGGTCCTTAAGGTAGAACATACTATGATACTGAGTAGAAAACAACATATATGCAGATCCAAAGGGCTGTTAAGAGACAATTTAAAATTAGCTATAGTGTCAAATAAAAATAAAAATAGGCATTCTATGTACAAGCAAGAGTTAGTTAGATTTAACATTTTGAGTGCAGAAAGTGAGAGTGAGTGATGAAGAGTGCAGTTGTAAAGTGGGAGATTTAGAAGTGTTCATGAGTCAACAGCAGAGGAAAGAAACTGTTCTTGTGGGGGAGGTTTCTGGTCGGATGGAACCGTGCCTCCTGCCTGAGGGGAGTGGCCTCCTGCGCTGATGGGGACGTGACCTCTGCCTGAGGGGAGTGACCTCCTGCCTGAGGGGAGTGCTCCTGCCTGAGGGAGGTGAACTCGCTCGCTGAGTGGAGTGGGCTCCTGCCTGAGGAGTGGCCCCTGACCTGAGGGGAGTGGCCTCCTGCCTGAGGGAGTGGCCCCCTGCCTGAGGGAGTGGCTCCTGCTGAGGGCAGTGGCCCCTGCCTGAGGGGAGTGGCCTCCTGCCTGAGGAGTGGCCTCCTGCCTGAGGGAGTGGCCTCCTGCTGAGGGGAGTGGCCCCTGCCTGAGGGGGGTTAAAATAGACGACTAAACTTGCAATGGTGATTGAGTCTTTTGATACTTGTACTTACCAGTGTTCGTTCCGGACCTTTAGCCCAGTTCCATGGCTTCGACCGGGCCTTGCTCGTTGGGCCCGTGACTGAGCGGCTTACGCTACAAGGATCTGAACAATGACTCACCAACGAATCGATAATCAGGTCCTAAAACCAGGTCCAAAACTCGGTCTGAAAGAGAGAACGAAATAAGCGACTATAAGGCCCAATATACCAAAGACCTACTAACGACAGTATATAAACGCTTCGAATCACTAGCGCACAGTATTAAAATCACAGTAAAACATGACACCCTTTTTTTTTCTTAGTGCGTAGAGTGCGTCAACGGGCATCCGACCCCGGGCCTGTTGAATTAGCCAATGAATAAACCATGTCCAGAGTAGTTAGAAGGTCCAGCTGTGATGGCGACCTCGTTTCCTCTCTATATGCTAGCGATGAGGGTCACATGAGTCCATTCACTTCCACTGCTCTGCAAGACACACTAGCTGTATTTTATCAATGAAACCTGATTCAGACGTATCAAGCAGACAGACCTGCTTGCTTGTTGTGAAGGAGATAAAAACCTGGAGGGACACAGTTCATTATCTGCGGTTCTGAACGCCTGAAAAAACCCAGGTCAATCTAACTAGGTGTAGCAAATGTGTTCACTTAAAGGTGACGTCTATTAGTGCAGAGACTCTGGTAACAATGTAATTCGGGGTCGGAAAAATGGTAGTTTACATAGTTCATTGGGCTAGATTTCAGTAAAATTCTAGAACGGCTTGGGAACAAAGTAAGTTAGAGAGACAAAGCGTAATTAAGTTTTTTCGGTACCTTATATTGATGAGACAAACATAGACAATAACAGAGGAATGGCCATGTCTCCATAGTTACAAAAACTAAGAGATTAGTACATGTTATATGATGAGATGCAGATGCATAGTCAAGATAGTTCAGTCTGAAGTTCATCCAGTATCAAAAGTTCTAAGTCCTCAGCATATGGTCCGCGCTGAATCACAGTTCTTGGGAAAAGTAAAGGTGGGTACAAGAGCCTCCTACCGGCCGACCAGAGCAGGTAGATTCTCCGGCTATTCCTCTCCTGTGTAGAGTCTGGCTTCGACGTGAGGCTTTAGGCTTACTGCCTAAAGTGCAACTGGATCTGTTTCCTGTTCCGCCTGTTTTCCTAGCGGGATCGCCCATCCAACTGGCCTTGTATAACTAAACAGGACAAAAGAATCAATCATGTGCACATCAAAAGATAACAAATCACGTAGTTTCCATATCAGTGTTAAATATTACAAGAGCATCAAAGAGCATAAATTGTAAATAAAAAAACATTCGATTCCATAAAATAATACTCATTTTGTTCAATCTATACTTAACATGATTGAATTAATCCATCAAGATTAAAGTGCATAAAGTGCTTTAAATTGTAATAGGGACAACAATCATTAAGTTTGGACCTTAAGTGGCTTCCAAATACAGCCACAATCAGCAATACAAGTCATCACGTTTTCAATTGACCCGTGAGAAGAGTTTCATTTAGTTTGCCAACATAATATTTGAGAGAAGAAGCATCTAGAAGAATGCTAACCACCCCATTACACCAATGAGCGGGCTAAGCTAACGAAGGCAAGCTCACTCACCCATTCGACGTTAAAATCAGAAATGCCCACTCTAGATTAAGAAGGTCTGGGCCCGGTAGTCGGGCTCCTGTTAGCACCGAATTTCCGACCGGCATGTCGCTAGCTAACTACAACTTCCGGGTTAATATACAGCCGATTGGCGCCACCGTCTGACGCACGACGCAACAACGTAATGACGTAACGTGAAAGAGAATGTTAGGGGGCAAGCAGAGTTTTTCCACCTGGTTACATTCTCCTCCTTTAGATCATGCTGAATTTTCCAGCATATGGTCTAAGACGTCTTAGAACGCACGATTGTGAACGGTCGGTTGCTACAGGGATTGTAAGTATTTCACCATAAGCATCGTTCATGAGACCCATGAATAAAACGTTTGCACCACTGAGATGAGTGGATTACCTAAAGTCGCATACTGTAAGCGAGTAGGTGGTCTACACTGTCGGGTTACGGACGACGGACCCGATGTTTTCAGGTGCCTTCTCAGAGTGAATTGTGTGTTCCAAGCAAGTTGGGTCAGGTTGGCTGAGTAAAGACATCATTCAAGCTCGGCTGATGGCCCTCTGAAGTAATGACTATAGAACCCCCGTATCGACAGCAGTGGGACGAAGGCTGGGCACAACTGGTTCTTTCAAGCAGCGCATTGTTGGTAAAGATTGCTGACTCCATGTAAAAATGGATGCGTCTCCAATTCATCAATGCCTCCTTCCTCATCCAAGCAATCATTTTCATTATGAGCTCATCCCACGCCGGCTTCTGGCTTTCGGTTCAGAGGGCCGTCGTGGATGACGCAACAATTTGGTAGTGGTGATCCGGCTCGTCAGCAGCTGGAAGGACCGTAAAGGAACGTGGAAGGAGCAGCATCCCGTGTGAATGTGTGCGAGTTGGTCTGTATTCGAGGTTTGTCCTTTGGACGCAGGTATACCATACTGGGAGATTCACCAGCACGCTCCAGAACTACTTACACATTCTTTTCCCACTTGTCCTCAAGTTTTATGCTTCCCCTGCAGTCTCACATTTCGAACTAAACACTCGATCGCCCTTTCCACCAAACTGGATGGAGTGACTGCGTTTGTCGAAGCGGCTTTCTCCAGACTTGGCTGCGTTCTTTGATGCCAGTTGAAAGTTCTCCTCCATGCGAGATCTTAAACTTGCCAACATACTGTGAATGTGTTTCTGGAATTTTTTCTCCCGCAACGGCAACCCAAATGCCAAATCTTACCGGAAGCCGTGGTTCACGACCAAACATCAATGCATAAGGTGCAAACCCCGTAACATCATTCCTTGTGCAGTTGTACGCACGCACTAAGGGCTTTACATAGTCCTTCCATCTAGTTTTTTGCTTTGATTGCAAGGTCCCCAGCATGCTGAGCAAAGTGCGATTGAACCGTTCCACGGGGTTGCCCTGAGGGTGATATGGCGTCGTTCGTGTTTTTATGATACCAGCGAGTTGGCAAAGTTCTTTTAATAAGTTTTGATTCAAAATCGGTCCTTGATCAGTATGAAGACGTTCTGGAATCCCATACACTACAATAAAGTTCTCCCATAAAACTTTCGCCACAGTCCTTGCTTTTTGATTGGCTGTTGGAACCGCCACTGCAAATTTTGTAAAATGGTCAGTGAAAACCAGAATGTCCTTGGTATTACTTTGGTCTGGTTCCAGTGACAAATAATCCATGCAGAGTAGCTCCAACGGACGCGCTGTTTTCATGTTAACCATAGCGCGCAGATCGTTCCGGAAGCGCCTTACGCCCTCACACACCGGGAACAGGTTTTGATCTTCCTCTCCACATCAGCAGACATACGCGGCCAGAAGAACCTTGAGCGAACCAAGTCCAAAGTCCTTTCAATCCCCAAGTTGTCCCATGTCGTCATGTAGGCTTGCCAAGACAGTAGCCCTCAGTTCTTCGGGTAAGACCATCTGGTAAGAAGCTGCTCCAAATCCTTCCTCCTTCAATACAAAATTCCCTCTTGTAACTCCAGTCGATTCAATTTTCTCAATAAGAGTGCAAGATCTGGAAGTTCATGCCGTTCTGTTGGAGGAACAGTCTCACCGGTTTCGATCTGATGGATAACTTGCTTTATAACCGGATCAGCCCTTTGTTTCTCCTTGAGATCCCGACGCGAGAGAGGAGAAAGTACCGGCAATCCATGTTTATCTTCTTCGGCATAGCAGTCAGGAATAGCTTTTGATGGCACACCCAAGGATTCCACAACAGCAACCGCAGCGTCTGGAGAGATGATCGAAAAGCTTCTCACAAGGCAACTGTGACAGATGGCGGCGACGATGGAGGAATCAACCTCCATATCAGATGGAGACCAGGAATGCTCTTGTGTGAACCGATGGATCAGGTCCAAGTCTTCCTGCACCTGATCG
Source organism: Chaenogobius annularis (assembly GCA_015082035.1). Lineage (NCBI taxonomy): Eukaryota > Metazoa > Chordata > Actinopteri > Gobiiformes > Gobiidae > Chaenogobius > Chaenogobius annularis. The sequence continues at coordinate 185,525 of BJKM01000781.1, forward strand.
TCAGCAGAAGAATGACCATCAGCGTCTTGATTCTTCTTGCCGGCTCGATATTGCAACCGAAATGTATATGTTGAAAGGGCGGCGAGCCATCGGTGACTGGCAGCGTCCAACTTTGCTGATGTTAAAGAGGTAAGTTAATGGGTTGTTATCAGTCACAACGACAAAGTGGGCTCCATACAAATAATCATGGAATTCTTCTGTAACGCTCCACTTGAGGGCAAGAAATTCTAGTTTGTGCACCGGGTACCTGGACTCGCTAGCAGCCAACCCGCGGCTGGCATAGGCAATAACCCTCAGCTCTCCCCGCTGCTCCTGATGCAAAGCAGCCCAAGGCCGGTGGCACTGGCGTCGGTGTGGAGAATATAGGGCAATTTAGGATCGGCAAAGCCAAGGATCGGGGGACTTGTTAACTTTTCAACTAATGACTCGAAAGCCAACTGGCATGCGGGGAGACCACCGCTCACCAAGAGGCCGTCTTAAGTCTGGGGTATTTGATGACGTGTTCTTGGTTTGACGTTTGGAAGTGGGTGTCAACCCTCGTGTGAGATCATTCAGTGGTTTAGCAATGCCAGCATATCCTTTGATAAATCTCCGATAATATCCAGCAAACCCCAGAAATGACTTAAGTTCCTTCTGTGTTCTGGGAACTGGCCATGATTTCAGCGCCAAAATCTTATCTGGGTCTGTTTCAACTCCTCTTTCCGAGACGACGTGTCCCAGGTAGTGTACGGATGTCTGGAAAAATTTACACTTGTCGCGAGAGAGTTTTAAACCGTACTCCTTCAACCGTTGTAGTACCCGCAGCAACCTTTCCTCATGCTCTTCCAAAGAGTGTGAAAAGACAATGATGTCGTCAAGAAAGACCAAAGCTTCCTTTAGATGAAGATCCCCCATGCACCTCTCCATTAATCGCTGGAAAGTGCTGGGCGCATTTGTCACACCTTGAGGCATCCTGTTGAACTCCGAGAATCCAGTCGGGGTAACGAAAGCAGTTTTGGCTTTATCCGACTCCTCCATTTCAATTTGATAATATCCTGATTTTAAATCCAGGACACTGATCCATTTTGATCCTGTCAAAGCGGAAAACGACTCCTCCAAGTTTGGTAATGCATAGGCATCTTTGACTGTTTGCGTGTTCAACTTCCGATAGTCAAATACATAGCCGGATATCGCCATTCTTCTTCCGGACGACAACAATTGGTGAGGCAAACGGTGATTCTGATTCCCGTATCACTCCAGTCACAAGGAGCTCCCTTAAATGTTGCCTCACAGCCTCAATGTCCTGGGGGTAAATAGGTCTGGGCCGATGCCGAATTTCCGACCGCATGTCGCTAGCTAACTAACTTCCGGGTTAATATAGCCCGATTGGCGGCACACCGTCTGACGCACGACGCAACAACGTAATGACGTAACGTGAAAGAGAATTTGGAACAGAGTTTTCCACCTGGGTTACATAGGCCCTCATCATCTACGAGACGCTTTAGTAGCAGATGGTCCCACTGGACCACGTCAGTGTGGCCTCCAGCTCCACTGGAAGAAACCTTGGGAGTCTGATTGGACCAAGAGCTCTCATTCAAAGCACACATAAATCAAGCCCGTAAAACAGCCTATTTCCATCTGCGTAATAAAACCAAAATCAGAAAAATCTTGCCTAAAAGTGATGCTGAAACATCTAGATTGTTTGTAACATCTAGATTAGACTCCTGTAACTCCTGCTGCAGCGTGTCCTAAAAGCTAACTAAGAACCCAACAGGAACTAAGAAGAGAGCACATTACGCCAGTGCTCGAGTCTCTTTTTTATTTATTTATTATTTTATGAGAAAATGTCTCTCTTTCATGGGCCCTGTTAAAACACAACACAAAATAAACAACACACACAGGACACTAAAAGACAATTAAAACATTCAATAAAATGAACCAATACATACAAACACATTTATACATGCAGTATGAGACAAAATGATATAAAACAAGTGCATGGGCACTGCGGGTGGTCCTCGACCAGTGCTTTAAAATCATTAAAAGGCATAAAATGATTTCATTTAAAAAGTCTCTGTTTTGTTCCACAGGAGGGAGCAAAGTGTCTGAAAGCCTTTTTTCCTGGTCTGTGTTAAAACAATGGAATTGTAAGATCAAAATGTCCTGAGACCTCAAACTGTGAATACCTGATCTGATGTGCAATAAACGTGATCAATAATCAGGCAAAATGACAACTAGAGCTTTAGACACAAACAAAAGGCAGAGCTGTTCTCTTCACATCCAATGAGTGTCATTCTACTTTAGAATATAATTCACAGTGGTGAGTTCTGTGTCCTTCCTCCTGTAATGAACCTTAGAGCTGAACCTTAGAGCTGAGCCTTAGAGAGGCTGAGCCTTAGAGCTGAACCTTAGAGCTGAACCTTAGAGCTGAGCCTTAGAGCTAACCTTAGAGCTGAGCCTTAGAGCTGAGCCTTAGAGCTGAGCCTTAGAGCTGAGCCTTAGAGCTGAGCCTTAGAGCTGAACCTTAGAGCTGAGCCTTAGAGCTGAGCAGAAGGTGCCTTAGCATACATAATAGCATCATCTGCATACAAGTGGATGCTACTTTGTTTTAGATTATGCCCAATTGAATTTATACAAATTGTAAATAACAGCGGTCCAAGGACAGAGCCTTGAGGAACACCTTTATTAAGGTAATGTCGAGTTTAGAATCAATTAATTATTAATTCACTAAATGTAGGCCAGGATCACTCATTAGTGAATGAAATCCGACCTCTGTCGGTCAAAGCGTCGACACATGCTACGCAGAAACCGTACGGAATGTCAAGAGAACTTGGATCTAAATGGTCGCCTCCCTGTCAGTCATAGGGCATTGCTCCAATCTAATGTTTGCTCTGTCTCATGGAGCTCCATCACTGTTCCAACTTTTTGAGCCTTGGCCCAAATGTACCATTGTCCCATTTCCCATCGGAGCTCCCCTGTGACAGACCCTGTGATGCTAATGAAGACATCCTGTTGGTTTCATGCAGTGTTTCACCTGAGCAGGTATGACCTCGCCTGTCGCCCCCGCCAACTTGATCCCCGCGTAGAGACAGGCGTTGTAGTGACTCATGCTCACGTCTCTGCCAAAAGCCTTATCCAGCCCCACATGACCAGACACACCTGTGGGCAGACCGGCAGAGTGGTTAGCCTCTTCATAAATCTATCGATCCCTGTTTATCTGGGGCTGGGTTGCAGAATCAGCAGTCTCTAGTGGGGGCTCCTTCTTCACACTCATCTCCTCCACCTCTTTCATAGGTTCTTGAGTAGTTCCTAGAACACAACCCGATGCCCCTTCCATGAGACATCTCCCAGTGAGGCTTTGTCCAGGAGGCTCTGGAACAGATGCCCAGCCTCAGCTGGCTCATGCTCATGTAGAGGAGCAGTTACTCTACTCCAAGCTCTTCCAGAGTGACTGAGCTCCTCACCTTATCGCTAAGGGACTAGCCACCCTTTGGAGGAAACACATTTTGACCGCCTGTATCCACGATCTATCCTTTGGGTCAACGCCTTCTCCAGATCCACAAAGCACATGTGGACTGTGGCAAACTCCCATGAACCCTCGAGCCCCTGATGGAGAGTCTAGAGCTGGTCCAGTGTTACACCGCAAAAAGTGTTGGTGAAACACTGCTTCTTCCGCCTGTGATGTTGGATGATTTGCTAGAATTTCTTTGAGGCAGCTTGATAGGCCTCTCCGAACTCCTCTTTGCCAGAACTTTTGCCTCTGTGACCACACAAGCTGTGATGTGTTGACTCAGGAGTTCCACAAGCCAACAAGGCCTGATAGGACAGAGGCCCTACGACCGTAGCTACCATATCGAGACCATGTTCTCAGCTTCCATCCTCACCTGGTGGGCCAGAGAAATGAAGAGCCCATTGGAAAAGACTTGCCTGTGAGCACACGCCCTGGGCCTAGCTCCTTTTTAAGCAGCTTGGGAACCACATTGGTCTGGCTGGTCACCTATAGGACTATTTTGCCATGGGAGACCCTTAGGGGCATACTGCCCAAAGCAACATGGCTCCTAGGATCATTCGAGCACTCAAACCCCTCCACCACATTAAGGTGGCGGTTCATGGAAAGGTCCTGATAAATCTACTTTTGTCTTTTAGGTTAAAGGTGCTGCGCTTCTTCTATTTACAACAAAACAATACGAGGATGATGTTGTGGTGCTTTTGCGTGAATGCATCGGGAAAACGGACCTTCTCACTCTTATAAATTATCATGAGTTTGTGTTCTGCCCGGTGTTCGAGTGGTTAAGGCACAGCACACGTATGCCAGGCTCTACGTGCAGCCGGCCGCAGTGTCGTGAGTTCGAATCCCGACTCTGACCATGTTCTGCATCCCTTCTCTCACCCCCATTTCACACACTGTCTTTTCCTGTCTAATGAAGCCTTCGGACAAAAAAATTATAAAAAAAAAGTTTGTGAATATTTCTGAGCGTGCAGAACATTGGCCTCCATCACCACATAGAAATAGCATAATAATATTTTGTACCTGTAGGCGGTGGCTCGCTGTCGGCCCATCCAAAGGGCTTTCCATCCAGGGTCTGGAGCAGATACTCCTGCTCGAAGCCGAACCACGGCTTTTGGTCCTTCACAGCCTCCATAGCCTCCATGCACTCTGACCTCCTGCTCCCAGCTGAACCGCAACAACACACAACTTATGCCCTGTACGTTTACCATAGCAACGACTCACAAAAACAGTGTTTAACTGGGACAGAGCTCAGCCTTGGTCTACAGAGGCCTGTGAGATGTATTCAGCAGCAAATATGGGACCAGTTTTTGTCAATAATTTACAGTGCAAGATTAATAATATTAAAAAGACATTATTAGACAGCTGAAAGGAGCAGTGGAAATCACATGTGCAGCAAAGGCCTAAATTAAGAAGTTATTTACAGTTTAAGGACTGTTTAGTTACTGAGCCTTATGTGAAATATACTTTAAAAAGAAGACAGAGGTCTCTGTGCGCCCAATCAGAGCAGGAGTGCTGCCCCTAGAGGTGGATGTAGGGCCTTTTAAAAGGAGTCTCAGAGGAGGGCAGGGTGTGTACTTGATGTGATTTATGTTTGATAGAGAATGAATTTCATTTCACATTTTACTGTCCACTGTAAGGACTCATTTGTATGACATAATTTAACAAAAACAATCCTGATTTGGTTTGGCTGCCGGAAGGTGAAATGATGTACTGGTTATTTGAAAATGAAATGTTCTGTGTGTCAACCTTTGGAGGCCTGGACATTAAAGCAAGAGACTGTATCGAGAGACAACATCAAAACCAGAACCAGAACCAGAACCAGAATCAGAAAGAGTTTATGGCCTCCTGCCTGAGGGGAGTGGCCTCCTGCCTGAGGGGACTGGCCTCCTGCCTGAGGGGAGTGGCCTCAGCTGTGATCCGACCTGCTCGTCCCAGAGCCCTGGAGACGTACAGGTCCTGCAGAGATGGAAGTCTGCAGCCGATCACCTTCTCAGCAGAGGGCGCTGTAGTCTCTGTTTGTCCCTGGCTGTGGCTCCAGCAGAGGCGCTGTAGTCTCTGTTTGTCCCTGGCTGTGGCTCCAGCAGAGGGCGCTGTATGTCTCTGTTTGTCCCTGGCTGTGGCTCCAGCAGAGGGCGCTGTAGTCTCTGTTTGTCCCTGGCTGTGGCTCCAGCAGAGGGCGCTGTAGTCTCTGTTTGTCCCTGGCTGTGGCTCCAGCAGAGGGCGCTCTGATGGCCGTGTAGAACTGCACCATCATCTGCACTGAAGCTTGGCTTTCCTCAGCTGCCGCAGGAAGTACATCCTCTGCTGGACCTTCTTGATGAGGGAGCTGATGGAGGGCTCCCACTTGAGGTCCTGGGTGATAGTGGTGCCCAAGAAGCGGAAGGAGTCCACAGTGGTGATGGGGGAGTCTGTCATGATGAGGGGGGGCTGGGGGGCTGTGACTTTCCTGAAGTCCACGATCATCTCACCTGTCTTCTGGGCGTTGAACTCCAGATTGTTACCGCTGCACCAGGACACCAGCCGGACCACCTCCCTCCTGTAGACAGACTCATCCCCGTCCGAGATGAGCCCGATGAGGGTGGTGTCGTCCGCAAACTTGATCCGTTTTACGGAGTCATGAATAAGCTGTATCTTCTTATGTTCTGATATTGTGATTTATACAGACATCTTTCTTTATTTACTGTTAACAGCGTCACTTAAGCCCATGTGGGCGGGCACCTGAGTGCATGACATTTTAATAAAACTTTTATTCATTCATTCTTATGCCCTTTGTAGACCCGGTTTATTCGTTGAGTAAAGCCTGATTTGATCCTCCAGTCTTGCAGACATTTACGGTGCTGACGTATGTCACTTACGAGCTGGTGTCCCGTTCAGCTCCCGCGCGTCGCACAAAACCAGTTTGTTTGGGTCCAACATGAACGGGTCCCGGAACATCTGAACAGGAATCAACGTGAGCTCGAATGTCTTCTTGTTACTGGTGTATGACGTAAACCACTGTGGAACATCTGAGAACAAAACAATGAGAGAATGTGCTCAGACGGGATGATAAATGTGCAAATGTGCCTGATTACGAGAAAGCATATCACCCAGTTCCACACGCATGGATCACTGAATGCTTGGAGATGTACAACATCCATAGGCCCCTAAGAGCCCACAGGGCTGTGTACTCTCTCCTCTGCTCTTCTCCCTGTACACAAACTGTTGAACCTCCAGCCACGACTCCACTCAAGTGGGAGCCCACCATCAACAACCAACAACCAAACTGTTTAAGGTCAGAAGACATATACTGGAGCAGACAAAAGCACAATAGGGTTTTATTTGCCACACGGATGTGCAAACGTGCAATGGCCTGTTCTGTGTGAAAAAGTTACTCCATGTGTACAAATGTTGAATCGGATGAATCTATCAGCTTTTAGACCCAAGAACTGCCTTTATTAGAAAATGAAACGCATTTGAACAATATTTATTCCCCTGACTCCCATCTGTATGAACATGTAGCTCGATGTTCAGAACTCAAGTCACAGAACCCTTTTTGCAGCTGAATGACAGAACTGGACTGACCTTGGACGCTTTGTGGCTCAGAGTCCAGAATCCGGGTCTTGGCTCTGGGAGTGGTCCCAGATGGATTTATCCAGACGTAGGTGACTGACACTGCGGCGCGGTGCGGAGGAGAGAGGTAGGGCATCCGGGCCACTTTCTGTAAGCACAGCGTCTCTGGCAGGAACGACATCTCAGCAAAATGTGTTTATAAAAATCAAAAATTATCATTGACTATAAAAAATTATGCAGAAAAATACTTTTTAATAATAGGTACAATTTTACAATAGATAAATGACAATTACAACAAGGATAAAGCCCAACAACCCCCTTAGTTCCAGAAAGTATAGATAAAAAATCTAAACACATATATAATTATCCTGGAGTGTGCAGAAGCCAGGCGTGCCTCAGTCGCTGGAGCAGCAGTGGGTTGTGTGTCACCTGCACAGGTGTTTAAAGCAGATGAGTGAAGGGGCGGAGCCAAGACAAACCTGCCAAACCGCAGGGGACCCAAACATATGTGTGGAGGAGGCGGGGTTATGTGTGGAAGGGGCAGGGCCAGGTGAACACCGGCTGTTGGTCTGAAAGGAGTCTGTTCTAGATGAGAAGGTCCTTCAATCCACAAAGTGCTGAGGTGGAAAGTAGCAAGTACAAAAGTAAAAGTACTGTAGTAGCTCATTGGAGACACATAAATAACAGCACATGTGAAAATGCTTCATGTTGAACTCTGTTCTTAAATGAACGTGTCATGAGGAATGATGACGCGGTCAGGGCACGGAAGAGCTCCAGGTTCATCATGACACTTAGAAAGAAAAAATGTTGGTGCTGAAGAAATATGCCCAGTTCTATTTAACTCGGACATCTGCGTGTTCAGAAACTGGAAGAGGAGTGAAAGTCAACAAGATCTACTCTATCAGTTACTAATACATACCAGCTATAGATGACCAAGATTCATGAGTTTCAATTACGCATTCTTTTATTCTCCTAACAAAGTCACCTATACAGACGTCTGGACTTCCGGGTGCCTAACACTCGTTACTCGCGTCTTCATAGTCCGGAGAGTAACGGGACAGCCACAGTTTGCCAGTATTATAGACACAGAAAATGAATATGCATGAGCCTACAGGAAGTCCTTGTGGTAAAGCTGTGATTGGCCCAGTGCCCATCTGACCTCCTTCATGGTCTCCGCCTCTTTCTCTTTGTCTGCTCGTGTAACTTGAGACTGGTCAAACCTTGGGGTCAGAGTGGAAAAACACAGCACCGCAGCACAAAGAGCAGCATAACATTGTCTAATAGTGAATACAAGATCAATGCATTGTACAATGGCGAATATATGATCGATGCATAATATGTAGTTCTCTTCAGTGCACAACCAACTTGAATGTAATACAGATTGACAAACCCTCCAGCTCAGCTGCCGTGAGCGCTAATGTCCACATCTAAGTGGAATGAGTTTGAAGTCTTCTTTAATGACGAGTAAATAACTACACAGCCAGCGAGACCCTTAGAGCCGACCCACTTCGCACCTGTATCTGATATCCAGCCTGGATTATTCTGACGTCCAGTCTCCATTCTGGTTTGATTTTTGAATCCATATTGTTTCTTTAGTTCTCATTATGTGAACATTGGTCACATACACACAAAGAACTCTTTTCCTAGAGTTGCACATCCTAATTAAATTATATTTCAATTCATTTTTGTGACGTCTGAAATCACAACAGCAGTCGCCTCGAAGGGCGACAGTGAAAACGGATCAAACAATGTTCATAGGAATTTAGCAATGTCCCAAGCCCCCCTGTCCTTAGACCCTCCTCCTCGGCCAGGAAAAAGGCGAAACCTGGAGAAGTTCCTTGGTGAAGGAGAGATCCGACTCCGACTCCCTCGGACGGAGGCGGAGTTACAGGAGTCTAATCTAGATGTTACGAACACAAGTTTTTCAGCATCACTTTTAGGCCAGATTTGTCTGATTTGATCTATATTACGCAGATGGAAACAGGCTGTTTTACAGGCTTGATTTATGTGAGCTTTGAATGAGAGCTCTTGGTCAAATAAGACTCAAGGTTTCTTCCAGTGGAGCTGGAGGCCACACTGACGTGGTCCAGTGGGACCATCTGCTCAGATAAAGCGTCTCGTAGATGATTAGGGCCTAGTACGATGACCTCGTTTTTTTCAGGGTTCAGAAAGCAGATCATGAAGTGTCCTCCAGGTTTTCACCCGAAAGCTTTATCAGACATGAAAGGGTTAGGGACACTGCAACCGGCTGCACTTGGAGCCTGGCATACGCGTGCTGTGCCTTAACCACTTGACCACCGGTCAGCACATCTACATCAGATTCTAACCTCTGCAGTAGAATGTTGTGGTCGATGGTGTCGAACGCTGCACTGAGGTCCAATAGAACCAGGATTGAGACCAGTCCATCGTCAGCAGCTAATAACAAATCATGTGTGACTTTAAGACTAGTGCAGTTTCAGTGTGTGGGGGGCTCTGGACCCTGACTGGAAAACGTCAAATAAGTTATTGTCCTGTAGATGGCGACAAAGCTGTTTAAACTACAACTCTTTCAAGGATTTTAGAGACAAAGGGTGGATTTGAAATAGGTCTGTAGTTTATCAACTGGTCAGGATCAAGATGAGGCTTTTTCAGAAGCGGTTTAATGACTGCATGTTTGAAGGACTGTGGAACATCACCACTTTCTAATGAAGTATTTTATTATTAAGAATAGAATCTATAATTAGGGGAGAATGTCTTTGAGGGGTCTGCTTGGAATCGGGTCTAGAACACAAGATGACGTTCTAGAGGACATAATGGCTGAAGTTCTCTCTTGATCAACAGCAGAACCTTTCTAGTGTCACTGATGGATTTCTATGGGACACTAGTTTTACAGCTTGGGCTTGTTCAGGGCGAATAGTGGGAGGAGTTTCATCTCATTTATCTCTGATTGTTTTTATTTTATTGTTAAAAAATAGAGTCAAATGATCAGATCTGAGATTAGCTGGGAGTGACGGCTCTACTGCGCTGTGACAGTTTGTTAGCCTGGCCATGACCTTCTGCTCTAGCGGAGCTGCAACATCAAGAGCGGACTTCAGAGAATTCATGGTCAAGTCGACAAATTGATGACTTACACTGGGACTAAGGCCGTTCTCAGCAGGATCACATGACATGATCACATGACATGTCGCTGAAAATTGGCTCTATTATTTCTTTGAACCTTGAGATCTATTTTTCTGATATCGTCCTTTTCATCATGACTTTATTCTTTTCGACTGGACAATCTTTAAGAACAAACCGCTGTTGTGGAATCAGCTCCTGTCCATGTGAAAGAGGCCGACACAGTCTCCGACACAGTCTCCGACACAGTCTCTTCATTTAAGACCAGGCTTCAAACGTTCCTCTCTGAAATGGCTTATGGTCAGGCCAGTGAGGAACAGGAATAAGAACCTACAGTTTCAGCTCCGCTGCCCTAGGACCACCTCTGGGGGCAGTATGGAGCTGGAGAAATTCCTCTGTTTCCTACTACTTTTCTATCAAACAATATTTAATATTTAATTTCACTTGCAATTTGTTCATCTCTTTTCCTTTTTCTCCCACTTCAACGCCCGGAGTGGAGCAGGCACATCGAGGACCTGTGGATCCAGATGCTGGAGAAACGGTCTCTACTCCAGATGAACGGTTCTTCATCAGCCTCAGACCTGGTTCTCCTCCTGAGTGGGTCCAGCTCCACTGTCTCTCTCTCGTCCTCCTGTCCGTCTGAGGGAGTCGGATCTCTCCTTCACTGTGGAACTTCTCTAGGTTTCTACTTTTTCCCAAAGAGGTTTGGTAGTTTTTCCTGGCCGAGAAGGAGGGTCTAAGGACAGGGGAGCTTGGGACATCTGTCTAAGGACACAGGACGCTGGGACATTACCAACCTTATACAAGTCTTATGAACACTGTTTATTCTGTTTTCCACTGTCGCCCCTCGAGTCAACTACTGTTGTGATTTTGGGCGTTACAAAAATAAATTGAATTGAATATTGTTTTTCCCATTTTGGTTGACATAATATTTTGCCTTTTTCAGCCTCTGCCGTGGTTCGTCCTTCGGAGGCGTTTGGTGACAATGTAAGATGACAGAAGATGACAGGGTTCTAAAAAATATTGAGACTCAGAATTCATTTAAAAGTTTGGCAAAACGACTCGTCTCAGTCGTAGGATGAATGGGAACAAGCCGCAGTGTGAGAACGAGACGTTCTCACTCACCCACATCCACTCACTCACTCACAAGCCGCAGTGTGAGAACGTCACACACAGAGGACAATCCTCACAAAAACCTTTTTTACAGAGCAACGTTCCGGCCCTCTAGCCTTCTTCAGGCAAACAGTGAAATGTAAGGTGTGGCACCCAAGGGTGACCTAAGGGTGACCCAAGGGTCCACTCATTATGTAAGATGGCTCCAAACATACTTTTCACTGTTTGCCTGGAGAAGGCCTGGGGGCCGGCACGTTGCAGTGTAAATAAAGTCACTTTTTGTTTCTACACTTTTTTAACACATTTTAAACATGAATTCAACAAAATAAAGGTGTTCTAATATTCTTTTATTTGTACAATAATAATACCTGTGACCGGAAAGGCATAGGCTGAAGCTTATTATGCCTATCCTTTTTTTCCCAAGAACACCATCCGTACTGTGACGCACGGGGTGGAAACATTCAGCATGATGTATGTGTTTGTTTGAATGCAAATACCTTAAACTACACTCTTCTTTTCTGTTTTATGTACAGCACACATCTACAACTACACAAATGGTCAAGATCAGGGGTGTCCACGTGGGGCCTTTCTACACTCACAGATGTGCGTGGGTTAAAAACACTTTTACTTTTTTATATTTATTACTTGTTTAATTATTATTATTATTTGCATACATTTTTTTGTTTTATATAAAAAGATGAAAACAAACATCAAACAAACAAACAAGACCACTTCTTCATGCAGTGGAGGGGTCATCCAGACCAGGAAAGCACGAGGGCTGAACACAGACCCTCCAGAAGGAAATGCCACAAATGTTTTACCATCATTTTATTAGCGACAAACTAAAGTGCACTTATTACAAAGTGGCACCAGCAGGTTATTTACACAGCAACGTTCCGGCCCCCAGGCCTTCTTCAGGAAAACAGTGAAATGTAAGGTGTGGCACCCAAGGGTGAGCCACTCCTTATTTAAGATGGCTCCGAACATACATTGCACTATTTGCCTGAAAAAGGCCTGGGGGGCCGACACTTTTCAATGTCAATAAAGTCACTTTTGCAATGACTGGCCTTTGTCACACTTTTTTAACAAACACATATTCTGACTTTTTAAACATTAATTCAACAAAATAAAGGTGTTCGAATGTATTTGTATGCCATGACATTAGAGGGGTTTGGGCCCAGGGTACAACATGGTTGCTTGGCAACATTTATTGGATTTCATAACAAAATCTTAAACATAATTATTTTAACTGCTTTTCTAACTCTTCAGAATGTTGCCGTATACAATGCCCATGTTTTTCTAAGTTTCAGAATTCAAAATGAAAACGTCACTTTTTGAATATTCAAGCCCGTTAATTGAAGTGTAAAATTGAGCGTAAAAAAGAGTCAAAATGCCAAGATTCACTCAGTTAATGCTTTGTTTTGCTAGAAAAATGTATCTCAAGTGAGTGAAACTTGCCATTTTCAATCATTGGTATGAAATTTACACTCTGAATTTGAGAGATAATAATAATTGATTAATGATAATTGGGAGATAATAACTCCCCAAACAGATATTGGGTACGAAGCCCAAATAAGATAAGATCATGGCAACCCCCACCCCTGACAGCGACTAAGTGAAATGCCATCAGAAAGTCTCCTGGACGATGTGAATGCAGCGTTGAGCGTGATCTCTCCCACAACCATCACTGAGACCAATGAGCGGATATACGTATAAGCCTTGGCCAGCCGCCTAAAGAGTACACGTGAGACAATGACGCCAGAGGAATAAACCAACCTTTCGCAACACAACCCGCGAAAGTGGCAGGGTAGTAACAGCAAAGCAGACCCACTGAAGCTGTGATGCACAGTGGCTGATGGATCTAAGAGCGGACCACAGCAACCTCCCTGAACAGACCCCAGTTACCATCACAGTGGCAGACATCCAAGAAAAAGACTCAGGTATGAAAACCTGGACAACACCCTGAAATGATCCACACATACTGGCTGAAGAACTCACAACTCCATGAGCACCTGGCAGCACAAATGCAACACCTGCCAAGGGATGAGACTCACCCTGAATGGCTAACCGATCCTGATCCTGAAGGACGTCTCCAAAGGTACAGTCCCATCCAACTATCGGCCAATAATCTGTCTCTCCACAACATGGAAGCTCAGGCATCATTGCGCCTAAGAAAAGTGGGTCACAAGGATCAACACATGAGCAAAGCACAGAAGGGCCTCAGCAAAGACACCAGAGGAGCCAAACACCAACTCCTGGTCGACAGAACAGTCGCTCAAGACTGCAGAACCCGACACACCAATCTGTGTACTGCCTGGGTTTGATTACAAGAAAGCATCTGACTCAATGCCACACGTGGATCACTTAATGCTGGAGATGTACAACATCGAAAGGACTCTGAGAGCCTTCATGGCAAACTCAATGCGGCTGTGGAAAACCACTTGCACAAGTGTCCATCCAATATGGCATATAACAAAGAGACGCCCTGTCCCCACTGCTGTTCTGCATAGGTCTGAACCCTCTCAGCCAAATAAACAACAAGACCGGCTATGGATACCGACTCAGGAATGGGGCCACGATCAGTCCCCTCCTCTACATGGAGGACATCAAACTGTACACTAAGAGCGAGCGAGACATCGACTCACTCATCCACATGACCAGGATCTACAGCGCTGACATTGGGATGTCATTCAGGCTTGAGAAGTGTAGTCGGATGGTGACAAAGAGAGGGAAGGTGGTCCACACGGAAGGGGTCTCACTCCCAGAAGGAACAATAGCTTAGAACCAGTTGAACAATAGATTTCAACTAGTTCAAAATGCAGCAGAAGGATTACTAACAGGAACTAAAAGAAGAGAGCACATTACGCCGGTGCTGGAGTCTCTTCACTGGCTCCTGTCGAGTTTAGAATCAAATTCAAACTCCTCTTCCTGACCTCCAAAGCCATAAATGACCACGCCCCATCCGACCTCAAAGAGGCTATAGGACCTTATCATCCAAACAGAGCACTTCGCTCTCAAAATGCTGGACTTCTGGTGGTCCCAAGGGTCTCTAAAAGGGTACGTCTAATAAGCAGTTAGGAGGTAGAGCGTTTAGCCACCAAGCTCCTGTGTTGTGGAATCAGCTCCTGTCCATGTTAAAGAGGCCGACACAGTCTCCGACACAGTCTCTTCATTTAAGACCAGGCTTAAAACGTTCCTCTGTGAAATGGCTTATGGTCAGGCCAGTGAGGAACAGGAATAAAAACCTACAGTTCCAGCTCTGCTGCCCTAGGAGCAACTATACTGGGGGAAGTATGGAGCTGGAGCACTTCCTCTGCTTCTTACTACTATCTGTATTTAAACAATATTTCATATTTAATTTCATCAATTTGTTCATCACTTTTTCTTCTTCTCCCACTTCAACGCCCGGAGTGGAGCAGGCACATCGAGGACCTGTGGATCCAGATGCTCCTCAACTGCCTGGAGAAACGGTCTCTACTCCATATGAACGGTTCTTCATCAGCCTCAAAGAACTGGTTCTCCTCCTGAGTGGGTCTTGCTCATCCTCCTGTCCGTCCGAGGGAGTCGGATCTCTCCTTCACTGTGGAACTTCTCCAGGTTTCTACTTTTTCCCCAGAGGTTTTGTAGTTTTTCCTGGCCGAGAAGGAGGGTCTAAGGACAGGGGGGCTTGGGACATCTGTCTAAGGACATGGATGCTGGGACATTTCCAAGTCCCTATGAACATTGTTCACTGTCGCACCTCGAGGCAACTGCTGCTGTGATTTTTGGTGTTACAAAAATAAATTGAATTGAACAATAGCAGACATTGAGGATGGCTACAAGTACCTTGGAATACCACAGGCAAATGGCAACCTCGAAGAGGGAACAAGGAAAGCGGCACCGGCCAAATAAACACAACGAGTAAGGCACGTCCTAAGAAGCCAGCTCAACGGCAAGAACAAGTCCCGCTACGCCCTGCCAGTGCCAGATGCCCTGCAGGTATGATAAGGTGGCCAAAGGAGGAGATACAGACCACAGAGGTTAAGACGTGAAAACTCCTCCCCCATTCAAGGAGGGTTCCACCCCAAATCCAGCACCCTGAGACTGTACGGAAGGAGGCCGTGGACTAGTGAGCGTGAGAGCCACTGTCCAGGATGAAACATCCAAGATCCACAAGTAAATCAAAGGACAAGGCCCCAACAGTGAACGTCTCAGTGAATATATTATATATATATATATATATATATATATATATATATAGATAGATAGATAGATAGATAGAGATAGATAGATAGATAGATAATATTATATATATATATATATATATATATATATTATAATATATATATAATATAGATAGATATATACACATATATATATCTATATATTTATGCAAAGAATTTTCCAATTATCAAATTTAAGTTTTGTACTTATTTTACTTCTCTCTGGTAAGAAGAAGAAGAAGAAGAAAAGAATACATGAGGTCATAACTGTGCTCTGTGTTTCACCTGTTACGATAGCTCTGATGCTGTTGAGGGTGGAGGAAGCCCCGCCCCTTCACACATACCTGTACTGTGGTTGACCAGGTTGCTCTTGGCTCCGCCCTCACACCTCTGCTTTAAACACCCTGCAGGTGACACACCTTCCACTGCTCCTCCAGCGACTCATCTTTGTAATAACCTTCTGGAAATGTGAGGTCTTTCTGCTGTAGACTGCGTTTCATTTTAGTTTGATACTTATTATTTCCTTATTATTTTCAATCTAAACCTTTTTCTTTTTGATAACAAACTTCTCTTTAATACAATTCTGTGACACATTATTGAGGCCATAAATTCTAGTAATTTTCATTAGTTTTATTCAGCGATATCTTGTGATTCTGACAACACATTTCGCTGGGATGTCTTTCCTGCCGGAGACGCTGTGCTTGCATAGAGTTTGGCCCGGATGCCCTACTTCTCCCTCCCCACAAGCGCCGCAGTGCAAAGTCACCTACGTCTGGATAAATGCGTACGGGACCGCGACCAAATCCAAGACCCGGACTCTGGACTCTGAGCCACAAAGTGTCCAAGGTCAGTCCAGTTCTGTCACTGCAGAAAAGGCTCAAAATATCCAAATATATCTACATCTGACAAGTTTATATATCAGGTTCTCTTCTCTGTTATTTGATTGTCTTTTTAGATGTAATGTGTGTGTAAATTATCTGTTTTTGTTAAACTTAAAGCTAGATTGCAAATGAAAACGTAAAACAGGAAGCCACTCAAATCCGTCTCTTTGCACATTTGTGATCTATTGAATTCAAACCTGGAAAACCAACTTAAAATGAAAAACACCAGTGTATTTACATATCCACACATTGCACCAAACCCAAGCCCAATGAGTGACGTTAGACATGAAGGTCAGGTCCAACAAACAGGTGAAAAGGTAAAGATGGTTTGGGCGCATCCTAAATAAAGTAAAAAATAAGTAAAAAATGTACATAGAAAATAAAGTAGAGTAGAAAAAAGCAAATTAAGTTTACCACATATTTTCTATGAATTTGAATACAAGCACATGTCAAACAAAACAGTTTGTTTTATAAATTGCAGTTTAGAATTATGTAAGCCAAATAGAAAGTGCACTTAGATCATTATAATTGCAGTCAAACAAGTGCTCAACCAAATTAGAGACAATGAGGCCAATTTCTGGCCAATTACTCACACATCTATAGTGTTTTTTGTTGTTGACATATCTAACATCTATTTTGTTCTTTTTTACTTTGTGAAAGTATTTTTGATCATGGATTCAACGTGTGGCTGGGGGATACAAGCTGAAAAGATGGTTTTGTACTTGAATCATGGGACTTATGTAAGGGTTCCTTGCAGTGTAAAGGGACACAACCTGGCGTCACATCCTGTCCCCAGAAGACACGCCAAAGAGCCAGCCACTGCCATCATGTGGTTTGTGAACAGAAGAACAACGAAGCTTTGCTGAAACAAGAAAAGAAGGCTGAAAGGGACGAATGTCTGAATAAATAAGCATTTAAACAAAAAGAAATAGCCAGATACTTGGAAAACAAACAAAATACAAACTGTAAGATATTCATAAAACTGAAAAAGCTAGGGTCTTAGTGATCAAGAGTTTGAGGGACCTGGACAAATTTCAATAAAAGCTCATGTGGATGAAAAATGAGACAACAAAAACTGAAGAAAGAACAAAATATGGATGAGGACATGGATCCTGAATAATTTCTTTAGCACCATCAATAATAACTGTGCTACAATACTGATGAGCGTGAGCGTGAGCGTGAGCGGGAGTGTGTGAGCGTGAGCGTGTGCGTGAGCGTGAGCGTGAGCGTGAGCGTGAGCGTGTGCGTGAGCGTGAGCGTGAGCGTGTGCGTGAGCGTGTGCGTGTGCGTGTGCGTGTGCGTGAGCGTGAGCGTGAGCGTGTGCGTGAGCGTGTGCGTGTGCGTGAGCGTGAGCGTGTGCGTGTGCGTGTGCGTGTGCGTGTGCGTGAGCGTGAGCGTGAGCGTGTGCGTGAGCGTGAGCCGGTGTGTCTGTTCTGACCAATGAGAAACCTTCTGCGTTGTGTTGTGGAGATCGATGAATTGAGCCACACTCTTTTACTGTGTGAAACACAAAAATATCAATGCCACTCCAGGTTTTACATTCACTCACCCGTCGTCATGAGGGGAACCACGCGGAGCCACCGGAAGTAGTGGTGACTTGGCACGCTGCAGCATGGGCTGGTGGACTTAAGCGCTCCCTTTGGCATTGCGCCCCCTTTTGCCCACACACATTTCCGAGTCCTTGTGTTGGCCGCTCGTTCTCCAGCTCTAGGTAGATCTCGTCTTCCAAATTCATTCATCTCGTATCCAAAATCCTAATGTATTGTTCCTCCTAGTGCCACCGTCTGGCCACATGCTCGGCAACATAACCACGCAATTCTCAAAGATGATCACAAACCTATACGACATAAGACTAGAGAGTCGATATGGCGTCTGGACTCAAAGCTCCACTTCACTGACTCCTATTGAGGCAGTGGCAGACGAGTATGATGTAAGAGGGGCGGTGTTAGATTTACATAAGACAGCGATATTTAAAACTGAGAAAATAAACATCCTGTTCTGCAATTGCTTGTGGTATTCCTCAGGGGCCTGTATTGAGTCCCAAACTGTTTAACTTGTACATCATTGACTTATTTAAAACATCTGATCAATTTGAATACATATTTGCTGATGATACAGATATGTTTTACTCCAGTAATAATTATGATCATTCTATTAATGTTGTGAACAATAAACTGCCCAAATCTTTTCTGAGCCTAAACGTCCACTCTCAGGCAGTGTTTCCCCAAGATTAAGATCTCATCAGAAGACTTATTTATTATATATAATATGCCTAATAATTATTCATGAAACAAAAAAATGTATTATTCATTGTGAATATTTTATGTAGGTTATTCAATTCAATTTGTTTTTGTAACGCCCGAAACCACAACAGTGGTTGTCTCTAAGGGCGACAGGAGGGGAAACCAGTTGTTCGAGGCAGATAAAGAACCAATCATCCGGAGTAGAGACCGTTTCTCCAGGCATTTGAGGAGCAGCCGGATCCACAGGTCATGTTTGTGCCTGCTCCACTCCCCCTAACCCCCTCGGGGAAGTGGGAGAAGAAGAAGGAAAAGATGTGAACAGCAATAAACAGCTGGCAAGGGAAATTAAATATTGTTCATAGGAAAAGTAGTGTTTCTCAGAGGAGGTGCTCCAGCTCCATACTTCCCCCAGTGTAGTTGCTCCTAGGGCAGCAGAGCTGGAACTGTAGGTTTTTATTCCTGTTCCTCACTGGCCTGATCATAAGCCATTTCAGAGAGGAACGTTTTAAGCCTGGTCTTAAATGAAGAGACTGTGTCGGAGACTGTGTCGGAGACTGTGGAGTCGCCTCTCAGCCTTAACATGGACAGGAGCTGATTCCACAACACAGGAGCTTTGGAGCTAAACGCTCTACCTCCTACTGTGCTTTTAGAGACCCTTGGGACCACCAGAAGTCCAGCATTTTGAGAGCGAAGTGCTCTGATTTATTCTTCATATTGTTTGATATGTGGCTGTTTTCTCAAAAATGCTCAGAAAATTATTTGAGCAATGCAGACGTACATTTTCACATTTATCATTCCGTCTGAGCGTGTTTTGTTCTCAGATGTTCCGGAGTGGTATTCGACGTACAGGGAGAAAACGAGCTGACGGCCGAGCTCACTCTAATTCCGGTTCAGATGTTCCGGGACCCGTTCATGTTGGACCCAAACAAACTGGTTTTGTGCGACACGCGGAGGCTGAACGGGACACCAGCTCGTAAGTGACACGTCAGCACCGTGAATATATCTGCAAGACTGGAGGATCAGGCTTTAATCAGGCTTTAATCAACGACTAAACCAGGTCTAAAGCTGTTTGTGTTTGCGGTTCAGCGGGGAGCAGGAGGCCAGAGTGCATGGAGGCTATGGAGGCTGTGAAGGACCAAAAGCCGTGGTTTGGGTTTGAGCAGGAGTATATGCTCCAGACTGTGGATGGAAAGCTCTTTGGATGGAACGGAATGAACACACCGCTTGGAGGTATGATGGTTTTATGTGGTGATGAAGGTGTTCTTTATTCTGAGAAGAAATAATCTCAGATTTTCTCTGATGATTCATTTTAGTGAAAAGGTTCATTTTCCCGCTACATTTAGCCCAAAACTCCACAGCATCAGCAGATAAACAATATTGCTTTGGTTACAAAGTGCGGTTCCCAAAACACCTGATGATGAGTACATGGCTGAGGTTTGTTACATTGCCTGGAATGGCGTTACCAGTGCTTCACTCAGCCAGACCTGGGGTGCTCGCAAGTGGGTCTTTTTTCCGTCAGGAGGAAATATCAGTCGGCCTCAAAGAAAATCTGTCAAACCGTTGAAGCCTTAAGAGCAGGAAGCCGTGTTTCACCCAACACTGTTTGCGGTTGTAACACTGGACCAGCTCTAGACTCTCCCATCGGGGGCTCGAGGGCATGTCATGGAGAGTTTGCCACAGTCCACATGTGCTTTGTGGATCTGGAGAAGGCGTTGGACCTCATGGTGTCCTCTGGTGGGACGGCAGGAGCCATGTTCATTTCATTGTAAATCAGACGGACCTGTTCCCAGTGCATGTCGGCCTCTGCCAGAGCGGCCCTTTTTCAACGGTTCTGTTCATCCATTTTATGAACAGAATTTGTTGATGCAGTCAGAACAATGAACACTGTGTGTCACAGCTCTTGAAAAAGGGCTTGGAACAACTCGGGGGCTTTATATATGAGTTTATGAGTGTGCAGATTACTGTCAAAAATCTCTCTGTGGCTGCTGCCGCTCTCGTCCTTCTCCTCACAGTTTTTAGTGGTGCTTCTGTTGGTCACAGAGCAGAGACCTGTCTGAACTTACCGAGAGAAGTGCAAAAAGCATGTGCTTTCCGCCGCTCTGCCCACAGGTTTTGCTGCTCAGGTGGGGCTGGATAGGGTCTATGGCAGAGACGTCAGCAACAGTCACTACAACGCCTGTCTCTACGCCGGGATCAAGCTCGCTGGGACGACAGGCGAGGGTGCGCCTGCAAAGGTAAAGCACAATCTCGTCTTCACTCTGTACAAACGATTGAGCCATGTTGACAAAAATGTATATCTAGATATGTTTTAGTATCTAGCTGGAGGCGTGGCCTATTGTACATCTGTGGTTGATTAGGGAAAGCCCCACCCATTTGTTGTGAGGCGAGTGCCATTTGAGCTGAACTGTTCATTTCATCTGCATTTCCTAATTAGCAGGACCACGTTATACAACATATTTATTTTTGTCCATCATAAACGTCTGACTGGCGTGCTTGTGTGTCACAGTGGGAAGAAGTACCAGGGGTGGGCATCTGTGAAGGTCTGGAGGTGGGGGACCAAGCCTGGATGGCCCGGTACATCCTCCACAGAGTCTGCGAGGACTTCGGAGTCATTGCCTCGTTCCAACCAAGGCCTCTTAAGGACCGGCGCTGGTTCAACGGAGGGCACATGAACTTCAGCACAGAGAGCATGAGGGCCGAGGGGGGCATCAAGTGAGTACAGAGTCATTCATGCTCTGGGAAGCCACGATGTAGTCACAGCTGAACGGGGCAGACTGATGGAAACATGTCTGTGAATCTGTGCCAACTTTTCTAACCAACACCAACAACTAATTACAAAAACATTGGACACATAAAACATACATGTAATGAATTTAAAGACCCTCCACATGCCACACTTTTTCCCAACAAGGCCCAGCTCCAGGCTCTGAAAGAAGCTAAAGCAAGCCACTTTTAGCTCTACTTTAAACATTTTTACTTTTTGTTCAGTTGGAAGATCGTTCCTGTCCTTTATTGCATTACAGACTTTTTTGGTATGCACCACTGCCCCCTGGTGGGGCTCGTGTGGCTCTGTTTCTCACTGAACTAAACTGAACATAGTTAAAGAGCGACGAGTGCAGAGGTCATTCAGGATTCTTTATTCACAGTTAGAATTATAGCTAGTCTTTTTGCATCATCAGTTTAAAAGTCTGTATTTTGTACAGTGTGGTTGTGTGGTGACGCTTGAATGTTTTCTAAAATTAAAAGATAAACAGGCTCGTTGTCACCATCAAAAGAAAAGGTTTAGCACATTCAGTCCTATTAAATACAATATAAGATAACAAAGTCGTAGATACTTTTTCTAAATGGATTCAGGCATAATACGACAATGATCATTTCATACTTTTCCATGCAGTTTCAGGAGTTAAATAAATGAACTAGGCCTGTAACATATATATTTTACATCTTGTGGCCAAATCAGAATCAGAAGGATTTATTGCCATTGTCAATGAACAAACTTCACAAACATAGGAACTTGTCTCGGCCTTAAGGTGCAACATAAAACACTGAGCAATAATAAAACAACATATATGAAATAAAAAAAAGGGCATTAAGAGACTATTTAAACTTACTATAGTATAAAATAAAAAAATAAAAATAGGCATTACTATGTACACAAGATTACAGTTAAATTTAGTTAAATTTAGTTAAATAAATAAATGATGGATCTAAAAAAAACGACGTTTTTGGTTTTTCCGCAGACACATTCACGCTGCGATCGAGCGTCTTGCCAGCGGCACGCCGAGCACATGGAGCTGTACGGCAGCGCTGAGAACCAGCAGCGTCTGGATGGCAATGGGCTGAACTCGGACTTCAAACACGTTCTCCTGGGCCACCGCGAGCCGGAAGGGCAGCGTGCGTATTCCTGGGCTCGTGAGCCAGGCTGGGAGGGGTTACCTGGAGGACCGACGCCCCGCTGCAGACTGTGACCCCTACCTGGTCTGCAAGGCCCTGGTGGAGAGCTGCATAGTGCCCCCTAGTGTAGAGATGCTGGAGGAGCAGGTGTCAGAGAACACCATCTGAGTCGTCAAAGTTTGAGTATATTTGTAAAACTTCATTATCAGGATAATTATCTAACATATCACAACAAACTGTATTATGTGTCCAAAGAATTGTCAGCTTTTTCAGAGAATACAAATATATCAGGATTTGCTTGTTCACACTCACACATTCATGTGAATAACAATACCTTTTCGTGATTTAAATGTTGATTTATTTAAGTCAGTATTTTGAACATTATCTCACTGAGTATTTACTACATGCAGGCTTTTAGTAGGTTTAATGATGATTAAATATGGTTTGTTATTATAGTTTCCTGTCCCGTTTGACGCGGGGCAGTAGAGTGTTGGACAGGTTGACACTATTATTCTCCTTGTGATCCTGACTGGGATCTGAAAATGCCATCACCATAGTGCACCTGACCGTCACACTGACTGAAGAGACCGTTACCATAGCAACAGTATAGGTTACAGACTGTCATACAATGTGCAGATCGACCTGTGACCATCAAGCAAGTCATAACTGACCTAAAGCTTCAGAAACTATCGACACTTGACTTTTGAATCTGCACGTGTTCTGCACAAGCTTTGTCAGTGAGTGGGCACTTTGGACCTCCAGGAAAAGGAGCAGGAGACTTCACATCGACGAAGAGGCAAACTTCAAACAAGAACGGTTCCTGCCAAAGATCACATAAATTATGCATAAGGCAAAAAGTATAAACATAAACCATGTGTGTCATAAACATCTATTGGGTCACTCCACAGTTGTATTTGTTCATTTTTACAGAAGCTAAATACATTTCCTTTATTCTGAATACCATGTAGAAAGATAAAACATTCAGAATTAAACTCTTCTTTAAATTAGTATCAGAAATATTTGACATTTTTTATCCAAATTCCCCATTGCAATATTTGGATTTCTGATTAGGAAGTCTGATTCAGATAGAAATGTAGAGATGAATATAAATACATTTTATTAAGATATTCAACGAGTTTCACAGCGTCATAACAGAGGAAAAACGCTGCTCACAATAATTACTGTTATTAAAAGGAACTTGATGTTTGAGTTCTGTTCTTAATATTGTGGAGAAAACTGTCCACGTTCACTTTATTTGTCCCGTTCTCAAGGAATGGGAAGTGTTGTGGCATTTCTGTGGAAAAGTACTAAGAAATAAAGAGGTAAACAGAGTTTGTCGTTCTCAAAAAGTGGATCTTTATTTACACATGAATATGTAAATAATCACTTTCCCTGACAGGATCAAAAGGATGACAGGATCAGACGATCAGCTCTCCCTCCCCCACTCCAGAACAATGCCAGGTAACATCCTTTTAAAGGCAGAAACATACATTGACACGTACGCACATTGTCACAATCAAATCAGCTCTAATCAACAAAAAATCAGCTCTAATCAAGACACGAACAACCCTCAAGGATCGGACCCCCTTAAGCTCTGTCTTGACCCACGACTTGGCCGAGCTAAAATAATATTATCTGATACATAGATTGAATAGCATGACATTATGTGCTACATTGATAGAATGACATTTTCCCATTACAATCCCCTCTTCTGATAATTATGAAACCCTGTTTTATTATAAATCACATTAACAACAAATCATCATCATCAGTCAATTAATAACCCGAATCTCCAAGAGCTGAAGCAAAATCTTTCCGAGGAGAAACCTTTAACCACAAATGTCCAGGGTATAAATTCCATTTTGCCCTGGTACTTTTGACCACTGAGTATCTCATCCTCACATTACTGCAAAATTAGCACTTAATTGAATTGAAGAATCCTAATTAATAGTAAGTATAATATAAATGTAATAATAAGTAAAAAGTAATAATAAGTAATAATAAAAAGTCAAAATAAGTCAAAATAAAAAGGCATAACAAGTCATAATAAAAAGTCATAATAAGTATTCCCCCCCTTAGAGCCTCCTTCTCGGCCAGGAAAACTACAAAACATCTTTGGGAAAAGGTAGAAACCTGGAGGAGTTCCACGGTGAAGGAGAGACCGGACCCCCTCGGACGGACAGGCGGACACGTAATCTAGGATTTTTAAATCATTATTATCTCCCCCCTTTAATCAGTAAATTCTGTTTAAACAGTTAAACTACTTCATTCCCCAAATGATTGAATCCTCGCCTGAATCACTCATGTGTTCATCTGGCCCTGTCACCTGAACACACACATATTGAGCAGAAACCATCTTACCAATGACTTTGAATAAACGCGGGAGAACACAGGAGAACACAGGAGAACACAGGAGAACACGGGAGAACACGGGAGAACACAGGAGAACACAGGAGAACACGGGAGAACACAGGAGAACACAATCAAGATTACAACCACAATAATGCCAAAATTCATAAGCACATCACGCCAGGAAGTAAGAAACCATTCCAACACTGAGGAAGAATGAGCAGTTGTGACACATGCAAATGTAGAGCCAGGTTGAATATGTACTGGTCCAAAGAGTGGTCCCAGTTCTAGATTCTCAGGAGGTCTAATGTTCATTTCAGGTCGCCTTGTAGTCTTGCGTAGTACAAGAGGAGTCATCACTTTCCACACAGACCAAACTGTTTTACTCAGGAGTTTAGGATTATCCAAAGAGATTAGAGTTTTAGGTAAAATGGTGGCTAAATCAGGTACAGGGAGAGGCAACACGTGGGGCGACGCCGTTGCTACGGGCATATGTGTACACACATAACAATCTTTCCGTTTATGGTTTCGGCTATGTATTTAGCATATCGACACCAGTAATTTAGAGTATAGACAGTGAATGGTTATGAATGAGTGTAAGCTGTGTGCACCGTTTTACTGTGACATTAGACAAGAAAGAAGACATTAGACAGAAGAAAAACATCGTGGCATCCCGGCTGCTACAATCTTTAGATTCTGTTCGTGACGCCAAATTGTTGTTGCATTTCTGTGGAAAAGTACTAAGAAATAAAGAGGTAAACAGAGTTTGTCATTCTCAAAAAGTGGATCTTTATTTACACACGAATATGTAAATAATCACTTTCCCTGACAGGATCAAAAGGATGACAGGATCAGACGATCAGCTCTCCCTCCCCCACTCCAGAACATTACGTTACATCCAGGTAACATCCTTTTAAAGGCAGAAACATACATTGACACGTACGCACATTGTCACAATCAAATCAGCTCTAATCAACAAAAAATCAGCTCTAATCAAGACACAAACAACCCTCAAGGATCTGACCCCCTTAAGCTCTGTCTTGACCCACGACTTGGCCGGAGCTAAGATAATATTATCTGATACATAGATTGAATAACATGACATTATGTGCTACATTGATAGAATTACATTTTTACATTACAGAAGACACGTCAGATGGAGAAGACACAACACAAACGGCTGGTGGAGATGCTGTCGGTGAGAGCCGCTTGTTTTAAGAAGATGGAGGTGGACATGACGGTCTGAGAACTGACCTGGGAGGAGTGGACCGAGGTGTGGCGAAGGAGGAGGGAAAATCTCAGGCCACATGGAGGACCCGAGAGAGCCAAGATCCAGAAGACTCGCATTTCAGCCAAGTAAGATTTTGTTTTAGTTTTAGCAACATGATCTGTATATATAGTAGACAAATCTGTAATATAATACATCCCTGCACCCTCTTTAGAGTCTAAAGTGTACGGTAATACTGATTTCAACGAAGCAGTTGCACTGCCGGATTCAAATTCCACAACAATAGTTTGATCAAACTTTGATACAGATTCGTCATCTAATACTGCGATTAATTGCACCATAATGTTTTAGAAAATCAATCACCTCCTCATCACACTTTAACTGCATTTGGAATTTTAATTCCATGTTTTTCAAATACATCCATTCCTCAAAACATATGTATAACCTTATTAAGCACTGCTTAATTCCTCCTGGCTAGCTCGCCAATTATGTAACACGTTGGTTAATAGAATAGAAGTAGACTTAGAAGTTTAGGTTAAACTCAGAGACAGTTCTTAATCACATTGACCGCAACAAAATGTAGTGCTCATTTGGTTTTTGTGTATTATAGTAAATGCAAAACAAAGATACTATGTGCAAGCGATGGGGATCCACAGTCCCAATTGTAAATATAGTCCACTACAATGCGCTTTAGTTAAGACCAGTTCAACAGGCCGGAAAACAGATGAGGGGAGCAGTCTGAGTGTGTGGATGAATTATCCAGAGCGCAGTTGAATGAGTGGGGGGAGAGTTGGCTGAAGAGCCTCCAACCGCATGAGCAGTATCAAGTGGAGGATCTCTAGGAATCCACATGCTGTTGTCCTTTCTCCATGAGGCCCAGACGAGAGAATGAGCAGGTGAATGAACCTGGCCTGCATAAAACAGTCCTAAATCAGTATTTTGTGTACGCATATCATAACACTATTACAATAAATTATTTCACGGTGGTACCATATTTCATAAATGCATAATAGTAAAACATTTCATACATTTCAAGTAAGGCTCAATTCATTAAGAATCATTTAGCAATCAAAACGACAATAGCCAAAACAATCAAAGAAACAATGGACCACAGTTTCACAATGAAAGAATTGTAGCAGCTAATTATAAACAATCACAATGTGACAAAAAGTATGTGCACCAACCGGGTTAAAAACCGTGTTCTCAAAAACAAACATATCAGAAAAATACGATTTATTGTGCATATAGCATTGGTGGAGGCTAGCGCTGGTTAGCATTAGGATAAACACTCAACTATTTCCTTTCAATATTCTAACACACAGCCACGAGTAGATAATACAGCGGAGGCATCCGAAAGTTGAGGGACAGAACGCTTAGTTATAACTCATAAAAACATGAAACAAGAGCTTTCAAAGTTTCATTCTTCCTGATGTCCCACCGGCTACCAAGTAACGGGGGGGGGGGAAACAGTGGAGAACTGGTCTAATTCAAAGGATAATGGGAAAGAGTACATGGGAAATAATCCATCTAAAAGTGATGTGCCCATCCCAGAGACATCTGTTACGCTGGCAAAGTCAAATAAATATGGGAAAGAGTGTCTGGAGTGTTTGCCAGTGTGGTCCAATAGACTTGGTTTTTCATCTGGCAGATCACTAAGCACGGACAAAATGTATGATTTATATCAGCAAAATTGTTAAACTGAATGAATAGAGTTTAACAATTTTGCTGATATAAATCATACATTTTGTCCGTGCTTAAAAAAAATGTAAACTGAAATTGTTAAACTGAATGAATAGACCCCTCCTTGAACCGACACCTTAACGTGGTGGAGGGGTTTGAGCGCCCGAATGATCTCAGGAGCTATGTTGTCCGGGGCTTCAAGCCCCTGGTAGGGTCTCCCAAGGCAAACAGGTCCTGGGTGACGGTCAGACAAAGATCGGTTCACAAGCCCTTTATGATGAAAAAAAAAAACGAGGCCAGTTTACGTCGCCCCGGATTGGCGTTACCGGGGCCCACCCTGGAGCCAGGCCTGGGGTGGGTGCTCGACGGCGAGCGCCTGGTGGCCGGCCTTTCCCCACGGGCCCGGCCGGGTGCAACCCGAACGAGTGACGTGGGGCGTCGTTCTTCCCGTGGACCCACCACCTGCAGGAGGATCCGTAAGGGGCTGGTGTGCAGAGGATCTGGGTGGCAGTCGACGGCGGGGCCTCGACGACCGGATCCCCGGACACAGAGACTAACTCTGGGGACATGGAACGTCACCTCGCTGGGGGGAAAGAGCCTGAGCTTGTGCGGGAGGTTGAACGGTTCCGACTAGATATAGTCGGCCTCACCTCCACGCACAGTTTGGGCACTGGAACCCATCTTCTTGAGAGGGGCTGGACGCTCCACTTCTCTGGTGTTGCCTGCGGGGAGAGGCGGCGGGCTGGCGTGGGCTTGCTCATTGCCCCACAGCTCAGCCGCCATGTGGTTGGAGTTTACCCCAGTGAACGAGAGGGTCGCGTCTCTACGCCTTCGGGTTGGGGACAGGTCTCTCACTGTGGTGTCGGCCTACGGGCCGAACAACGGTGCTGAGTACCCGGCCTTCTTGGAGTCCCTGGGAGGGGTACTGGACAGTGCACCGACCGGGGACTCCGTTGTTCTACTGGGGGACTTCAACGCCCACGTGGGTGACGACAGTGACACCTGGAGAGGGGTGATTGGGAAGAACGGCCCCCCGATCTGAACGCCGAGCGGTGTTCAGTTTATTGGACTTCTGTGCTAGTCACGGACTGTCCATAACGAACACCATGTTCAAGCACAAGGGTGTCCACCAGTGCACGTGGCACCAGGACACGCTAGGCCGGAGGTCAATGATCGACTTTGTTGTCGTTTCATCTGACCTCCGGCGCGTGCGTGTCTTGGACACTCGGGTGAAGAGAGGGCGGAGCTGTCAACCGACCACCACCTGGTGGTGAGTTGGATCCACTGGCGGCGGAGGAAGCCGGACAGACTTGGCAGGCCCAAGCGTATAGTGAGGGTCTGTTGGGAACGTCTTGCGGAGCTCGCTGTCAGCAGGGTCTTCAATTCGCACCTCCGGGAGAGCTTCTCCCAAATCCCGGGGGAGGCTGGGGACATTGAGTCCGAGTGGACCATGTTCTCGACCTCCATTGTCAATGCGGCTGCTCGGAGCTGTGGTCGCAAGGTTCTCAGGTGCCTGTCGCGGCGGCAACCCCCGAACCCGGTGGTGGACACCGGAAGTAAGGGATGCCGTCAGGCGGAAGAAGGAGGCCTATCAGGCCTCTTTGGCTTGTGGGACTCCTGAGGCCGTTAACGGGTATCGGCGGGCCAGGCGTGCCGCAGCTCGTGCTGTCGCAGAGGCAAAAACCCGGGTCTGGGAGGAGTTCGGGGAGGCCCTGGAGGAGGACTATCGGTCGGCCCCAAAGAAATTCTGGCAAACCGTCCGGCGCCTCAGGAGGGGGAAGCAGTGTTCCACCAACACCGTTTACGGTGCGGGTGGGGACCTGCTGACCTCGACTGGGGATGTCGTCGGACGGTGGAAGGAGTACTTTGAGGGCCTCCTAAATCCCACTGTCACGTCTTCCGAAGAGGAAGTAGAGACTGAGGACTCGGAGGTTGACTCATCTATCACCCAAGCCGAAGTCACTGAGGTTGTTGGCAAACTCCTCGGTGGCAGAGCTCCTGGGGTGGATGAGATACGCCCCGAGTACCTAAAGTCTCTGGATGTTGCAGGACTGTCTTGGTTGACACGCCTCTGCAACATCGCGTGGCGGTCGGGGACGGTGGCCTCTGGACTGGCAGACCGGGGTGGTGGTCCTCTGTTCAAGAAGGGGGACCGGAGGGTGTGCTCCAACTATAGAGGGATCACACTTCTCAGCCTCCCTGGTAAGGTCTATTCCAGGTACTGGAGAGGAGAATCCGACCGATAGTCGAACCTCGGATTCAGGAGGAGCAGAGTGGTTTTCCGTCCTGGTCGTGGAACACTGGACCAGCTCTATACTCTCCATCGGGTGCTCGAGGGTTCATGGGGAGTTTGCCCAACCAGTCCACATGTGCTTTGTGGATCTGGAGAAGGCTTTCGACCGTGTCCCACGGGGTGCCCTTTGGGGGGTGCTGCGGGAGTACGGGGTCCGGGGCCCTTTGCTCAGGGCTGTCCGGTCTGACCCAGGACTAACTCAGAACCGAAACAGGTCTAAAGCCGAGTTAAACAGGGAACTAAACCAGACCAAACCAGGCATAAACTAGTGCCAACCCAGATTTAAACCAGCAAACAATATTTTTTTGTTTTGTTTTAATATTTGGAAGATGTGTTGTAGGCCGGAAATTGGAGGGCCTTCTTTGAGATAAATTAGAAACCTTGAGGAGTTCCACAGTGAAGGAGAGATCCGACTCCCCTCGGACGAACAGGCGGACACGCTTCAATTTGCAGATAGACGATGGAGCTGGACCCACTCAGGAGGAGAACCAGTTCATCGAGGCAGATGAAGAACCGTTTATATGGAGTAGAGACCGTTTCTCCAGGCAGATGAGGAGCATCTGGATCCACAGGTTGTCTGAAACAAAACTTAGATGTGAACAAAAAAGATGTGATCAGGAATGAACAGATTGCAAGTGAAATTAAATATGAAATATTGTTTATTTCAAAGTAGGAAACAGAGGATAGTGCTCAAGCTGCCATACTTCCCCAGTATAGTTGCTCCTAGGGCACGAGAGCTGGGAACTTGCTGGGTTTGTATTCCTGTTCCTAACTGGCCTGACCATAAGCCATTTCAGAGAGGAACGTTTTAAGCCTGGTCTTAAATGAAGAGACTGTGTCGGAGACTGTGTCGGCCTCTTTAACATGGACAGGAGCTGATTCCACAACACAGGAGCTTGGTAGCTAAACGCTCTACCTCCTACTGTGCTTTTAGAGACCCTTGGGACCACCAGAAGTCCAGCATTTTGAGAGTGAGTAGTGCTCTGTTTGGATGATAAGGTCCTATAGCATCTTTGAGGTCGGATGGGGCGTGGTCATTTATGGCTTTGTAAATCAGGAGGAGTTTGAATTTGATTCTAAACTCGACAGGAGCCAGTGAAGAGACTCGAGCACCGGCGTAATGTGCTCTCTTCTTCTTTTCTTTCCTGTTCGTAATCTTGCTGCTGCATTTTTAACCAGTTGAAATATTTTTATAGCGCTTTTTAGGACACGCTGCAGCAGGAGTTACAGGAGTCTAATCGAGATGTTACAAATGCAAGAAGCTTTTAGGCAAGATGTCTCTAATTTTATCTATATTACACAGATGAAATATATGAAATATTAGATTTTACTGGGAGGATTTTATGCAATTTAGTGATAATTCTATTAATTGTAGAAAAAGATTCAGTTGTTTCATCTGGACTCTGTTTTAGAAAAAACAAAATGTTTCAACTTCTCATCCAAGAGTCATTCTCAATCTGAGAGAACAAGTCTGAGAACTCTTGTTTATATCCTACTCTGTGAGAGCCCTGCCCACAGGGCGGACCTCCTGCTAATGGCCCATTGAAACTGGGATGGGCCTATTGTTCCCTGCCTCACCTTGAGTGCCTGTTTAGCATCCGAATGCCCAGGGCGTCTCCATGGTTTCAGCAGACCATTATAAACAACTGGAAGGTTGAATCTTAAACCTCCATTACGATTTAATGAAGGTTTCTCTTTTTTAACAAAGATGGCCTCCTTAACTCCTCCTTAACTCCTCTTTCAAACCATCTCTTCTCCTGCTCAGAACCTTCTCACTGTCTTCAATAGAGTGGTTTGGTGGCTTTAAGATGAAGATGCACAGCGCTCTGGGGTCCTGAACTCGAGTGTCTTCTGTTGATAAAGCCTCTTGTGAAGTGGCTGTTTACTTCACAAGAGGCTTTATCAGCACAATAGAACAATAGGCCCATCCCAGTTTCAATGGGCCATTAGCAGGAGGTCCCGCCCTGTGGGCAGGGCTCTCACAGAGTAGGATAAAAACAGGAGTTCTCAGACTTGTTTCTCTGATTGAGAATGACTCTTGGATGAGTCGAAACGAGAACTGAATCTTTTTCTACAATGGAACCCTCCTGGACGAATGAGGGATTACACCGACATAATTATATTAAAGTTAGCATTTAACTGCTGGATGTTAAGGTCCTGATGCTTCCTCTACAATGCATGTTCATTTCCTCCTATTCTTTTTATCAAATCATGCTGACACTTGGATATAAAGTTAAATGTTGTCAAAATGTAAACCTGCCTTTTAAATGTAAAGTTTTCTCTAAAAGATAGTTTGAATAAAATAAGTCGACCACTAGAACACAAAGCTTGTTTTGGGCATGTTTTCTCGATAAAACCTTATAACTCTGTATGAATATTGGGTTTAAAAATTTGAAGATTGTACACTTCCCAAAACACACACTTATGACCTAACGTTGGATGCTCCTTAAGCGGTTCTTGATTCTCACTTATCAAATAAATGTATCCTTTTTTTAATCTTTTTTATGTGTTTAATAGTTTCAACGTCATTATTAACGTGATTTCCTTCCCTTGTCTCCTCTGAGGACACTTAACATGGTGTTGATTTCACAGCAGAAGAATGGATGAAGTGAGGAGATGAGGAGATGAGACAAGGAGACAAAACGAGGAGACGAGTTGAGGAGACGGAACAAGGAGACAAAACGAGGAGACAAGGCAACGAGACAAAAAAACGAGGAGATGAGACAAGGAGAAGAGACAAGGAGAAGAGACAAGGAGACAAGACGAGGAGACGTGGCAAGGAGATGAGTTGAGGAGACGAGACAAGGAGACAAGACAAGGAGATGAGACAAGGAGACCAGACAAGGAAATGAGAAAGGAGACCAGATGAGGAGATGAGGAGACAAGACAAGGAAACAAGACAATGAGACGAGACAAGGAGACAAGACAAATGGACAAGACAAGGAGACAAGGGGACAAGACAAGGTGATATGACGAGGAGACAAAAGGAGATCAGACAAGGAGACAAGACGAGGAGACGAGGCAAGGAGATGAGTTGAGGAGACGAGACAAGGAGATGAGACAAGAAGACCAGACAAGGAGACGAGAAAGGAGACAAGACAAGGAAACAAGACAATGAGACGAGACAAGGAGACAAGGCAAGTAGACAAGGAGACAAGGGGACAAGACAAGGTGATAAGACGAGGAGATGAGTTGAGGAGACAAGACAAGAAGATTAGACAAGAAGACAAGACAAGGAAATGAGACAAGGAGACAAGACAAGGAAACGAGACAAGGAGACCAGACAAGGAGATGAGAAAGGGGACAAGATGAGGAGATGAGGAGACGACAAGGAAACAAGACAATGAGACGAAACAAGGAGACAAGGGGACAAGACAAGGAGATGAGACAAGGAGACAAGACAAGGACATGAGACAAGGAGCAAAGACAAGGAGATGAGACAAGGAGCAAAGACAATGAGACGAGACAAGGAGACAAGGAGACGAGACAAGGACATGAGACAAGGAGACAAGACAAGGACATGAGACAAGGAGACCAGAAGAGGAGACGATGGCGTCCTGCTTTATCTTTAGAGTGGGTTAAATCCAGCTCTGCTTAAGTCTGAACTATTTATAAATGATATTAGAAATAATGAGATTAAACAAACGCTGAGTGCGTTTGAGCGGGTCAGATCTGGACAACATTCATTCATTCATTCATTCTATTGTTTTATACAGGGAAACCCAATGAGAAAAGTTCTTATTTCATGGGCCCACAAAATAAACAACAAACAAACACAGAACTCTAAGACACAAATAAAACATTAAATAAAATTAACCACTTCATAAAAACACATTTATACACTCAATAAAACAAGAGCACTGCAGGTGGTCCTTGACAAGTGCTTTCAAATCATTCATAAATAAAATGGTTTAAATTAAAAAGCTTTTTTCCTGTCGCCGTGGTGATACGATGGAATTGTAAGACTAAAATGTCCTGAGACCTCAAACAAACACAAGGCGGCGCTGTTCTCTTCACATCCAATGATCACATCCTACTTTAGAATGTAAGTGACCTTGGAGCTGGACCTTGGAGCTGGACCTTGGAGCTGGACCTGGAGCTGAACCTTGGAGCTGGACCTTGGAGCTGGACCTTGGAGCTGGACCTTGGAGCTGGACCTTGGAGCTGGACCTTGGAGCTGGACCTTGGAGCTGGACCTTGGAGCTGGACCTTGGAGTGGGCCCTCAGTCACATGACCATCAAGCGTAAGAATAGATATATTTACGTCTGAACATAAAACCGCCCTGAGCCACAAGGTGTCGTTCTGAACCGATATTTCCATGTTTGCCGATACCGACATTCAGATCTTTGAAGTCAAACGAGGTCCACAAATCCAGTTTGAGTTGAGGCTTCACAAATGAACTTCTCGCTTAGAAATAACAAACAATATAAAACTGAAACGAGGACATTATGTATTTCTCTTAGTTTTAAAAGTTGTCGTATAATTGTGTCAACCTCACTCAGTCCATCGGCCGTCCATCAAAGGAGACGAGGAGACGAGACGGGGACACGAGAAGAGGAGACGAGGAGAGGAGACGAGACGGGGAGACGAGAAGAGGAGACGAGGAGAGGAGACGAGACGGGGAGACGAGAAGAGGAGACGAGGAGAGAGAGACGAGACGGGAGACGAGAAGAGGACGAGGAGAGAGAGAGAGACAGAAGAGGAGACGAGAAGGAGACGAGACGGGGAGACGAGAAGAGGAGACGAGGAGAGGAGACGAGACGGGGAGACGAGAAGAGGAGACGAGGAGAGGAGAGAGACGGGGAGACGAGAAGAGGAGACGAGACGGGGAGACGAGAAGAGGAGACGAGGAGAGGAGACGAGACGGGGAGACGAGAAGAGGAGACGAGGAGACGAGACGAGACGGGGAGACGAGAAGACGAGACGAGACGAGGGAGACGAGAAGAGACGAGACGAGGAGAGGAGACGAGACGGGGAGACGAGAAGAGGAGACGAGAAGAGCGAGAGAGACGAGAAGAGAAGAAGACGAGACGAGAGAGGAGACGAGAGGGGAGACGAGGGGAGACGAGAAGAGAGACGAGGAGACGGAGACGAGAGGGGAGACGAGAAGAGGAGACGAGGAGAGGAGACGAGACGGGGAGACGAGAAGAGAGACGAGGAGAGGAGACGAGACGAGACGGGAGACGAGAAGAGGAGACGACGAGAAAAGAACGAGAAGAGGAGACACGGGGGAGGAGACGAGAAGACGAGAAGACGACGAGAAGAGGAGACGAGAGAGGAGACGAGACGAGACAAGGAGACGAGGAGAAAAGGAGACAAGAAGAGGAGAAGAGACAAAGAGACGATCGTCCCGACCAAAAAGCCAATCAGACTTATGCCACATGTCACAGCGTAACCGTAGCGATGAGAGAAACATCCAAAGTTATCCAAATGGGGAAATTGCTAAATGTCTGAATTGTCCTCATTTTTGCTCTCGACACTTTCACAAAGTCTTGGTTTGGACTCGAGGAACATCGAGCCGCACATGTGACCGTCCCAAGGCCCATTGAAACGTTCAAGCTTGGATCTGTTCATTGTGAAAAAACTAAAATTGGCGCAATAGCCCCCCTACAGAGTGGAATCAAACATTATATGGGGCGTGACAATTTGACTTTTTCAAAAATCTTGGAAAATGTTTGAGCTCGTTTGGCGAACCAGGGAAAAGTCTGTGTTCGGCTCCATTTTGCACTCCAAAGCTCTGAAGAAAACAAACGCACTCAACTTCATCTAAATGTCTTTTATTGACAGATACATTTCCATCACCGTGACGACGATGTTACACAAACCAGCAGTGAAAAGGTTGAGCTCATCATATCCTCTTTTTCACCTCGAATCCCTAAAAAACCGAGCATTTGAGCATTCGACAATGTATACAGAGAAGCTGGACCAGGTCCGGACACAGGTCTGGACCAGGTCTGGACCAGGTCTGGACCAGGTCTGGACCAGGTCTGGACCAGGTCTGGACCAGGACCAGGTCCAGGTCTAAAGCCGGCCTGGTCTGGTCTCAAACGATGCCAAACTGTGCCAGGTCCGTGAGCTCCACGTCTCCAAAAGCCTCCCACGGACAAACCACCTCAGCTCCTGACAAACAAACAAACAAACAACAGTTTATGACCTTAGACGGAAAATAAACAAAACAAAACAAGAAAGAGAATAAAATCATGAAAGACGTTTTAAAAAGTAATTCAATAAATCAATAATTAAAAACAGGAGCGGGTTAGAGTTAGATCATGCAGCGTTCGAACGCCAAAGAATAAAAGTGGGCCTTAAAACAAGACTTAAGACACTCAATGTGGGGGCCGTATGGGGGGCCATATGAGGGGGGAGCACGGGGGGCCATATGAGGGGGGCGGGCGGGGGGCCATATGAGGGGGGCGGGCGGGGGCGGCGCACGGGGGCGTCTGAACATCCGAAACAGTCACTGTGATGAGTTTAGAAGCACATTTCACCAGTCTGAGCCAGAGACGGTTTTACTGTCGCAGTAAAGCTAACAAACTTAGCACGCTAACAAACATTAGCAGCTAACAAACGTTAGCACGCTAACAAACATTAGCACGCTAACAAACATCAAGCATGCTAACAACATGAGCACGCTAACAAACATTAGCACGCTAAACAAACATGAGCACGCTAACAAACATTAGCACGCTAACAAACATTAGCACGCTAACAAACATTAGCACGCTAACGGCCCACTTCCTGCTTCTCGAGGAATAAAACGCTCTATATTTAGACACAAAGGAAGCGGTCTCGTTTCCCCTGAACAGAATCCAGAACTATTCGTGTTTCCGGTTTCAGAACATCTGGTGCAGAAACTTTAAATACGGCCTTTGTTGTTTCCGGTTTCACTCTCCACGTTTTCAGAATCCAAAGGGAAAAAATCAGATTCCGTGCATCGAATACTGAACACTGAATGAGAGCGTTTCACGGCAAAGATCCAAGAGTCAGTGCGTTTTACTGACGCCGTCCAAACTTTCAGTTTCAAAACATCTTCAAACTTGATGTCGACGTCGCCTGAACATGAACGAGAAACTGAGAGGAACTCAGCAACTGACGTTTAAAATTCACCGGCTTTTAAAATCCAAAATAGGATTCAACTGATTCTCAGCCAAAATCGTCCACACCAACGAACGCCATTAAAATGTGTCCGGGTTCGACCGGAACGATTGATTTGAATCGTGTCGATTGTTTGTGATAAAATGTAATAATAAATTCAACTGAATTAAATCTCAAATCTGACCTCCGAGAACGTCCACACCAGGAGCGTCATCGAACCTGGAACATAGAGAACAATAAGAACATGAGACAAACGTTTAAGAGTGAATGTGTATGTGACCGGCCTCCTGCTGGTGCCAGAGTCAGGACTAAACATGGACCGGCCTCCTGCTGGTGCCAGAGTCAGGACTAAACATGGACCGGCCTCCTGCTGGTGCCAGACTCAGGACTAAACATGGACCGGCCTCCTGCTGGTGCCAGAGTCAGGACTAAACATGGACCGGCCTCCTGCTGGTGCCAGACTCAGGACTAAACGTGGACCGGCCTCCTGCTGGTGCCAGAGTCTGGACTAAACGTGGACCGGCCTCCTGCTGGTGCCAGAGTCTGGACTAACACGGACCGGCCTCCTGCTGGTGCAGAGTCTGGACTAAACACGGACCGGCCCTCCTGCTGGTGCCAGACTCAGGACTAAACGTGGGCCGGCCTGCTGGTGCTAGACTCAGGACTAAACGTGGACCGGCCTCCTGCTGGTGCTAGACTCAGGACTAAACATGGACCGGCCTCCTGCTGGTGCTAGACTCAGGACTAAACGTGGGGCCGGCCTCCTGCTGGTGCTAGACTCAGGACTAAACGTGGGCCGGCCTCCTGCTGGTGCTAGACTCAGGACTAAACATGGGCCGGCTCCTGCTGGTGCCAGACTCAGGACTAAACGTGGGCCGGCCTCCTGCTGGTGCTAGACTCAGGACTAAACGTGGACCGGCCTCCTGCTGGTGCCAGACTCAGGACTAACGTGGACGGCCTCTGCTGGTGCTAGACTCAGGACTAAACGTGGACCGGCCTCCTGCTGGTGCCAGAGTCAGGACTAAACATGGACGCGGCCTCCTGCTGGTGCCAGAGTCAGGACTAAACATGGACCGGCCTCCTGCTGGTGCCAGACTCAGGACTAAACGTGGACCGGCCTCCTGCTGGTGCCAGAGTCAGGACTAAACATGGACCGGGCCTCCTGCTGGTGCCAGACTCAGGACTAAACGTGGACCGGCCTCCTGCTGGTGCCAGAGTCAGGACTAAACGTGGGCCGGCTAAACTCCTGCTGGTGCTCAGAGGACTAAACTCACCCCGTTGTGTCCTCAGGCTTGGGGGACCTTGCTCTTGAACTGCCGTTCTCTTCTGCTTGTAGTTCGGGAGGCGTGGCCTTCTTTGCGGCGTCCGCGTTCATCTCTGTCACAAACACATGAAAACACATGATTGAACGTGTGAATTCTCTTTGTGTGAACATGTCATCGAGAAAAGGCTCTTGAGGAAAACATCTGCCTGAAACAACACTTTGAAGTTGCAGTTGAGTCGTTATAGTTTCAGACTCGGCGGTAAACGGACTCTGAAGACCGATCGAACAAAGAGTCTCCAGAATCCAACCTTTATTTACAAAAACAGACATATTCGTTCCACGTCGACTTCTGAAATAACTGTCCGTCATTTATAGTCAGAGTTGCACGTTTTCCTCCATCGTTCTCCTCATCGTTCTCATCGTCTCATCGTTCTCTCCATAGTTCTCTCATAGTTCTCCTCCAATCGTTTCCTCCATCGTTCCCTCCATCGTTCTCCATCCATCGTCCCCTCCTGTTCTCCTCCATCGTTTCCCTCCATCGTTCTCCTCCATCGTCCCTAGTTTTCTCCATCGTTCTCCTCCATCGTTCTCCTCAATCGTTCCCTCCATCGTTCTCCTCATCGCTCTCCTCAATCGTTCTCCCATTCATCGTTCTCCTCCATCGTTCTCCTCCATTGTTCTCATTGTTCTCCATCGTTCTCCTCCATCGTTCTCCTCATCGTTTCCCTTTTCCTCATTGTTCTCCTCCATCGTTCTCCATTCCATCGTTCTCCTCCATCGTTCTCACTCCATCGTTCTCTCCTCATCGTTCTCCTCCATCATTCCCTCCAGTTCATCGTTCTCCTCCATCGTTCTCCTCCATCGTTCTCCTCCATCGTTCCTCCTCCGTTCTCCTCCCATCGTTCCCCTTCATCGTTCCCCTCCATCGTTCTCCTCCCATCGTTCTCCTCCATCGTTCCCCTCCATCGTTCTCCTCCCATCGTTCTCCTCCATCGTTCTCCTCCATCGTTCTCCTCGATGTACTTGGTTGCTCCTGAACTCCCGATCCTTCGACACGTTGGGTTGCTCATGAGTGGTTGTGTGTTTCTACGGCTCGTTTGTCCTCGAGTGCGACTCATCTGTGNAAACATGAGCACGCTAACAAACATGCTAAAAACAAGCACGCTAACTAACAAACATGAGCGCTAACAAACATGAGCACGCTAACAAACATTAGCACGCTAACGGCCCACTTCCTGCTTCTCGAGGAATAAAACGCTCTATATTTAGACACAAAGGAAGCGGTCTCGTTTCCCCTGAACAGAATCCAGAACTATTCGTGTTTCCGGTTTCAGAACATCTGGTGCAGAAACTTTAAATACGGCCTTTGTTGTTTCCGGTTTCACTCTCCACGTTTTCAGAATCCAAAGGGAAAAAATCAGATTCCGTGCATCGAATACTGAACACTGAATGAGAGCGTTTCACGGCAAAGATCCAAGAGTCAGTGCGTTTTTACTGACGCCGTCCAAACTTTCAGTTTCAAAACATCTTCAAACTTGATGTCGACGTCGCCTGAACATGAACGAGAAACTGAGAGGAACTCAGCAACTGACGTTTAAAATTCACCGGCTTTTAAAATCCAAAATAGGATTCAACAGATTCTCAGCCAAAATCGTCCACACCAACGAACGCCATTAAAATGTGTCCGGGTTCGACCGGAACGATTGATTTGAATCGTGTCGATTGTTTGTGATAAAATGTAATAATAAATTCAACTGAATTAAATCTCAAATCTGACCTCCGAGAACGTCCACACCAGGAGCGTCATCGAACCTGGAACATAGAGAACAATAAGAACATGAGACAAACGTTTAAGAGTGAATGTGTATGTGACCGGCCTCCTGCTGGTGCCAGAGTCAGGACTAAACATGGACCGGCCTCCTGCTGGTCCAGAGTCAGGATAAACATGGACGGCCTCTCTGCTGTGTGCAGAGTCAGGACTAAACATGGACCGGCCTCCTGCTGGTGCCAGAGTCAGGACTAAACATGGACCGGCCTCCTGCTGGTGCCAGAGTCAGGACTAAACATGGACCGGCCCTCTGCTGGTTCAGAGTCAGGACTAAACGTGGACCGGCCTCCTGCTGGTGCCAGAGTCTGGACTAAACACGGACGGCCTCCTGCTGGTGCAGAGTCTGGACTAACACGGACGCCTCTGGTGCCAGAGTCTGGACTAAACACGGACCGGCCCTCTGCTGGTGCCAGACTCAGGACTAAACGTGGGCCGGCCTGCTGGTGCTAGACTCAGGACTAAACGTGGACCGGCCTCCTTGGTGCTAGACTCAGGACTAAACATGACGGCTCCTGCTGGTGCTAGACTCAGGACTAAACGTGGACGGCCTCTGCTGGTGCTTAGACTCAGGATAAACATGGACCGGCTCCTGCTGGTGCTAAGACTCAGGACTAAACTGGGCCGGCCTCCTGCTGGTGCTAGACTCAGGACTAAACGTGGGCCGGCCTCCTGCTGGTGCTAGACTCAGGACTAAACGTGGGCCGGCTCCTGCTGGTGCAGACTCAGGACTAAACGTGGGCCGGCCTCCTGCTGGTGCTAGACTCAGGACTAAACGTGGGCCGGCCTGCTGGTGCTAGACTCAGGACTAAACGTGGACCGGCCTCCTGCTGGTGCCAGACTCAGGACTAACGTGGACGGCCTCCTGTGGTGCTAGACTCAGGACTAAACGTGGACCGGCCTCCTGCTGGTGGTGCCAGACTCAGGACTAAACATGGACCGGCCTCCTGCTGGTGCCAGAGTCAGGACTAAACATGGACCGGCTCCTGCTGGTGCCAGAGTCTGGACTAAACGTGGACCGGCCTGCTGGTGCCAGAGTCTGGACTAAACACGGACCGGCCCTGCTGGTGCCAGAGCTGGACTAAAACGGACCGGCTCTGCTGGTCCCAGAGTCTGGACTAAACACGGACCGGCCTCCTGCTGGTGGCCAGACTCAGGACTAAACGTGGGCGGCTGCTGGGCTGCTGGACTCCTGCTGGTGCTAGACTCAGGACTAAACGTGGCCGGCTCCTGCTGGTGCTAGACTCAGGACTAAACGTGTGGCCGCTGCTGGTGCTAGACTCAGGATAAACGTGGGCCGCCTCCTGCTGGTGCTAGACTCAGGACTAAACGTGGGCCGCCCCTGCTGGTGCCAGACTCAGGACTAAACGTGGGCCGGCCCTGCTGGTGCTGACTCAGGACTAAACGTGGGCGGCCTGCTGGTGCTAGACTCAGGACTAAACGTGGACCGGCCTCCTGCATGGTGCAGACTCAGGACTAAACGTGGACCGGCCTCCTGCTGGTGCCAGACTCAGGACTAAACGTGGACCGGCCTCCTGCTGGTGCCAGACTCAGGACTAAACGTGGGCCGGCCTCCTGCCTGGTGCAGAGTCTCACCCCTTGTGTCCGGCTTTGGGGGCCTTGCTCTTGAACTGCCGGTTCTCCTTCTGCTTGTAGTCGGGAGGCGTGGCCTTCTTTGCGGCGTCCGCGTTCATCTCTGTCACAAAACACATGACAAACACATGATTGAACGTGTGAATTCTCTTTGTGTGAAACATGTCATCGAGAAAAGGCTCTTGAGGAAAACATCTGCCTGAAACAACACTTTGAAGTTGCAGTTGAGTCGTTATAGTTTCAGACTCGGCGGTAAACGGACTCTGAAGACCGATCGAACAAAGAGTCTCCAGAATCCAACCTTTATTTACAAAAACAGACATATTCGTTCCACGTCGACTTCTGAAATAACTGTCCGTATTTATAGTCAGAGTTGCACGTTTTCCTCATCGTTCTCATCCTCCATCGTTCATCTTCTCCATCGTTTCTCTCCATAGTTCTCCTCCATCGTTTCTCTCCATTCGTTCTCCATCGTTCTCCATCGTTCTCTCCATCGTCCCCTCCATCGTTCTCCTCCATCGTTCTCCTCCTCATCGTTCTCGCTCCATGTTCCCTCCATCGTTCTCCTCCATCGTCCTCCTCCATCGTTTTCCTCCATCGTTTTCTCCACGTTTCCTCAATCGTTCCCTCCATCGTTCTCCTCCAATCGTTCTTCGTCCTCCACTCGTTCTCATCGTTCTCCTCCAGTTCTCGTTCTCCTCATTGTTCTCCATTCTCCATCGTTCTCTCTCATCTCCATCGTTCTCCTCCATCGTTCTCTCCTCCCTCCATCGTTCTCTCTTTCCATCGTTTCCTCTCATGCGTTCTCCTTCGTTCTCTCCATCGTTCTCCTCCATTCTCCCTCCATCGTCCTCCATTCATCGTTCTCCTCTCCATCGTTCTCCTCCATCGTTCTCCTCATCGTTCTTCATCGTTCCCCTCCATCGTTCCTCTCCCATCGTTCTCCTCCATCGTTCTCCTCCATCTCCATTGTTGTTCTCCTCCATCGTTCCCTTCCATCGTTCTCCTCAATCGTTCTCCTCCATCGTTCTCCTCCATCGTTCTCCTCCATCATTCTCCTCCATCTCCTCCATCGTTCTCCTCCCATCGTTCTCCTCCATCGTTCCCTCCATCGTTCTCCTCCCATCGTTCCCCTTCATCGTTCCCCTCCATCGTTCTCCTCCCATCGTTCTCCTCCATCGTTCCCCTCCATCGTTCTCCTCCCATCGTTCTCCTCCATCGTTCTCCTCCATCGTTCTCCTCGATGTACTTGGTTGCTCCTGAACTCCCGATCCTTCGACACGTTGGGTTGCTCATGAGTGGTTGTGTGTTTCTACGGCTCGTTTGTCCTCGAGTGCGACTCATCTGTGGCCGAGCGTTCACTTACACTTTTCCCTTTGTGTCGAATGTCTATCGCCTCGCCGTTCCCCGGATCGCTCATGTCTCTTGTAGAAGAGAGACGCAGATGCCGCAAAAGTTACACGGTGCATCTTTAACTCCGAGAGAATGCTCCTTACCTGCAGAGGTTGGTGGTTTGTGGTTGGGAGTAACCGAAGAGAGAGTAACCGACGAGAGTAACTGACGAGAGTAACCGACGAGAGTAACCGACGAGAGTAACCGACGAGAGTAACCGACGAGAGTAACCGACGAGAGTAAACGACGAGAGTAACTGACAGGAGTAACCGACGGGCGCGAGCGAACGAGCAGAACAAAGAGGCTGGCTCTCTCTTCCTGCCGTGTCTCTGAGCCGAGCCGTCTGCGCCTTAAATACGGCTCAGCCTAAAGCTGCTGATGCTAACGACGGCTGAGCTCAGCTAATCCTGCTGAAGGCTAAAGGACACAGCGTTCTGAGCTAAATGTTCACCTGAGCTCAGTGTTATCCTGAGCAGTTCACCTGAGCTAAATGTTCTCCTGAGCAGTTCACCTGAGC
Organism: Chaenogobius annularis; assembly: GCA_015082035.1. Lineage (NCBI taxonomy): Eukaryota > Metazoa > Chordata > Actinopteri > Gobiiformes > Gobiidae > Chaenogobius > Chaenogobius annularis. Next base: position 229,230 of record BJKM01000781.1, read on the forward strand.
AGTTCACCTGAGCTAAATGTTATCCTGAGCTAAGTGTTCTCCTGAGCAGTTCACCTGAGCTAAATGTTCACCTGAGCTAAATGTTCTCCTGAGCAGTTCACCTGAGCTAAATGTTCTCCTGAGCTAAATGTTCTCCTGAGCAGTTCACCTGAGCTAAATGTTCTCCTGAGCTAAATGTTCTCCTGAGCAGTTCACCTGAGCTAAATGTTCACCTGAGCTAAATGTTCTCCTGAGCAGTTCACCTGAGCTAAATGTTCACCAGAGCTAAATGGTGTTAGGACACATGTTGCTGGTGGTTGGACACATGTTGCTGGTGGTCGGACACATGTTGCTGGTGGTAGGACACATGTTGCTGGTGGTAGGACACATGTTGCTGGTGGTTGGACACAGGTTGCTGGTGTTTGGACACATGTTGCTGTGGTAGGACACATGTTGCTGGTGGTTGGACACAGGTTGCTGGTGGTTTTGGACAGCATGTTGCTGGTGTTAGGCACACAGGTTGCTGGTGGTTGGACACATGTTGCTGGTGGTTGGACACATGTTGCTGTGGTTGGACACATGTTGCTTGACATGTTGCTGGTGTTAGGACACAGGTTGCTGGTGTAGGTGGACACAGGTTGCTGGTGGTTGGACACATGTTGCTGGTGGTGGACACATGTTGCTGGTGTTTGGACACAGGTTGCTGGTGTTTGACACATGTGTGGTTGGACACAGGTTGCTGGTGGTGGACACAGGTTGCTGGTGGTTGGACACATGTTGCTGGTGGTGGACACATTGGACACATGTTGCTGGTGGTTGGACACAGGTTGCTGGTGTTGGACACATGGTGTGTGCTGGTGGTTGGACACATGCTGTGGTTGGACACATGTTGCTGGTGGTTGGACACATGTTGCTGGTGTGTTGCTGGTGGTTGGACACATGTTGCTGGTGGTAGGACACATGTTGCTGGTGGTAGGACACATGTTGCTGGTGGTAGGACACATGTGCTGGTGGTAGGGCGGCTGGTGAGAACGGCTGCAGGTAGAACGAACTATGAAAGGTTCTCGTTTCATATTATGAGTTGTAATTGTGATTTGTTGATTAACTGTTGCAATTTATTAATTGTGGAACTCTGATTTATTGTGTTTGGCTATTGTTTTAATTGCTAAATTAATGAATTGAGCCTCACTTGAATCTATGGAATGTATTATGCATTTATGAAATATGGTGCCATGGGACTGTTTATGCAGGCCAGGTTATTCTCCTGCTCATTCTCCTATTGGGCCTCCAATGGAGAAGAACCTACAGCATGAGTTCCTGGAGGTCCTCCTCACGATACTGCTGGTGTAGGGGGGCTCTGCAGCCAACTCTCATCTCACTCATCTGGTTTCCATCCATCGAACTGGTTTAAGCCTAAGCGCATTGCAGTGGACTATAGTGAACAGTGGGATTGTGGATCTTCATCGCTTGCACGCAGTGAAGAGGACTCTCTAACTGAATAGTGCACTCTGTAAATAGTTGTAAATATCTTTGTTTCTATAATACACGTCAAATGAATTCTACGTCATGTTGTGATCAACGTTATTTAAGAACTGTCTCACTTTCCTCTGAGTCGAACCCAAACCGAAATTTAAAACTTCAAAATCTATTCTATTAACCTACGTGTTACATGAGCTAAATGTTCTGCTCACCTGAGCTAAATGTTCACCTGAGCTAAATGTTCACCTGAGCTAAATGTTTCACCTGACTAAATGTTCACCAGAGCTAAATGTTCACCTGAGCTAAATGTTCACCTGAGCTAAATGTTCACCTGAGCTAAAATGTTCACCTGAGCTAAATGTTCACCTGAGCTAAATGTTCACCTGAGCTAAATGTTAACCTGAGCTAAATGTTCACCTGAGCTAAATGTTACCTGAATGTTCACCTGAGTCTAGATTTAGTCGGTAATTCTTTTTAGTTTTAGTTAAGTTCTTAGTCGACTGAATCCACACGTTTTAGAGGAGATATATTTCCTTAGATCTGGTCCGTACTCGTCCTTTTATTCATTCGTTCATGTAACGTTTTTATTACTTAAAATAAAAATATCAACTTTTCGTTATAGTTTTAGTCTCCATGATTTTTTTAATTTCCCTTTTATTTAGCTTCAATTGACAAAAATATGAACACTCTGAGCAGTTTTAAAACTCCACCCTCTTTGAGATGACCCTCGTTTGACCTTCGTTTGACCCTTCTGACCTCTGAGCTGAACCCAAGAGTCCTGTGGTCCTGGTCTGAAGATGGTTTTCCTGGTTTTAGTCACAGTTTGGTCCCTGGGTTTCGTCCTAGTCTGGACAGGACCCCAATCGTATCCAAATGTTCCCCAAAATGTCCCCCAAACATCCCCGAACATCCCCAAACGTCCCCAAATGTCCCCATATGTCCCCAAACATCCCCAAACATCCCCAAACATCCCCAAACATCCCCAAAATGTCCCAAATGTCCCAAACATCCCCAAACATCCCCAAACATGTCCCCAAGTCCCCAATGTCCCAAACATGTCCCCAAACATCCCAAACATCCCAAAATCCCCAATGTCCCCATATGTCCCCAAACATCCCCAAACGTCCCCAAATGTCCCCATATGTCCCCAAACGTCCCCAAATGTCCCTGCTTTCGTCCTAATTTGGTTTGGTTTGGCCCTGTCTCTGTTCATCCCCGACTGAACAGGACCTCAAATGTACCCGAATGTCCCCAAATGTCCCCCAAATGTCCCCCAAATGTCCCCAAATGTCCCCCAAATGTCCCCCAAATGTCCCCCAAATGTCCCCAAACATCTCCAAACGTACCCAAATGTCCCCCAAATGTCCCCCAAACATTCCCAAACGTACCCAAATGTCCCCCAAACATCTCCAAACGTACCCAAATGTCCCCCAAATGTCCCCCAAACATCTCCAAATGTTCCCAAATGTCCCCAAATGTACCCCAAACATCCCCAAATGTCCCCCAAACATCTTCTAAACATCCACCAAATGTCCCCCAAACATCCTCTAAACAGCCCCCAAATGTCCCAAAACGTCCCTATATGTCCCCAAATGTCCCCCAAACATCCTCTGAACATCCCCCAAATGTCCCCCAAACATCCTCTAAACAGCCCCCAAATGTCCTGAAACGTCCCTATATGTCCCCAAATGTCCCCCAAACATCCTCTAAACATCCCCCAAATGTCCCGAAACGTCCCTATATGTCCCCAAATGTCCCCCAAACATCCTCTAAACAGCCCCAAATGTCCCGAAACGTCCCTAAATGTCACCAAACGTCCTCAATGTCCCCCAAACACCCTCTAAACAGCCCCCAAATGTCCCCCAAACATCACAAAACGTCCCCAAACATCCTCTAAATGTCCCCCCATATGTCCCCAAACGTCCTCTAAACATTCCCCAAACTTCTCCAGAGACCAGCGGGCAGCAGGGGGCGTCTGGAGGATCGACGAGGCGGAGCTAAAAGTCTGCTGTAAAGATGCTGCAGGTTGAAATCACATTTTCTACGACTCATCTATGACATCAAACTCGACAAAATAGTCATCTAAAAACTTAATGAAGATAATCATGAGGTCAAAGGTCGGGTATTTGAGCCACAGAAAAAGGAGGGAAAACACAAATGTAAAAAACCGAGGGAAGTTTCAGACTGTTCAATGTGAAACAGGATGAAACCACTGACTCGTGAGTAAATAAATATGATTTTTAAGTATAATTATAATAACGCACAGGAGATACGGCGGTTGCTCCCATTTGGATTTCACGACCTTTCAACTTAGAACAAGTCGGGTTAAAGTCGGACGCAAACTTACCCAGGGTGCACTGTGTTCAGATCAACGCTGATGTCAAGGTAAAAATTGGCTATTTTTTTGTCTTTTATAAGTGCACATATTACTTGACACACTAAAAACATGTCATCGGAGACTTCCAGTTTTCTCTTTGTACAGTAATATTTTCAAAAAACAGTATTTTACTGCAATCCAAACTTTTTTCTATCCCTCACTGATTATGAAAAATTACTTTTATTAATATCTCTAGAAGTTGTCGGTAACAAAAAGAAAATTGTTTTTAGAAAATGTTTTAACACAGATATGCTTTAATTGCTTTAATTTTAAGCTGTTATTTTGTGTCTGTCATGTTTATACAATGTATTTCCTGTTGTTAAATCAAGTGTAAAATCTTTAGCGCTGTAGTGTAGTTCCACCAACAATCCACAAGGGGTCAGTGCCGGCTCATTTGTCACGCTCGTCCTGTCTGTCAAAACGGCTTTTTTTAATTGTCCATTATTTGTATTGGTTTGTGTTTATTTATTTAGGATTTTGTGTCCTCTCTTTGGCTAATTGTTTTAGACTAATTTGACTATTATTCATTAACGCACACACACAATGACAAAATAATATAATTTGAATACTTTTTTATTTCTTATTATTCTTATTATTTTAGCAGTTTGCATGAATACAAAAACAAGGCACAATGACACAATGAACAGGGGCTTTTTCAGTCGCGACCCCCAAAGTGGTACTGCAGCTTCATGTCTCATGTTTGACTTTATTATGAAGATATAGAACTGAAAGGTTTCTTCCTCATCATCTGGAGTCCCGACCCTCAGGTTGAGAACCAGAAGACATGCTTTGGACCAGTTCGACTTTGGTTGGATCAGGTTTTGTCAGAGGGCAAGACGTGTGGAAGTAGGACCTTCTTGCTGTGAGGTCCTGTTTATCTAATTGGTTGCATGGTCTATCTTCTTTGTTACCCCAACAGCCCTGTAATGGGCCATATCAATCCTATTGTTTGCTGGCTGCTGGATTACATCGACAAGCAATGGAATCCATCTAAATCTTTCTAAAATAAGATATTCACCATTTCACGGTTGTAAATACATGAAGGTGCTAGCTGCGGCTGCTAACTGCTGAAAATAGTGTTAAGTATGGGGAGCTTTCTGTTGGCAAAGTCTTAATAAAGAAATATAATAAATATCCATTAAAAAAAACAACACCACATGTTGCTGGTCTTAGGACACATGTTGCTGGTGGTTGGACACATTTTGGCTGGTCTTAGGACACACTGTTGCTGGTGGTTGGACACAGGTTGCTGGTGTTTGGACACATGTTGCTGGTGGTTGGACACAGGTTGCTGGTGTTTGGACACATGTTGCTGGTGGTTGGACACATGTTGCTGGTGGTTGGACACAGGTTGCTGGTGTTTGGACACATGTTGCTGGTGGTAGGACACAGGTTGCTGGTGGTTGGACACATGTTGCTGGTGGTAGGACACATGTTGCTGGTGGTAGGACACATGTTGCTGGTGTTTGGACACATGTTGCTGGTGGTAGGACAAGGACACATGTTGCTGTGGTAGGACACAGGTTGCTGGTGTTTGGACAGACGTTGCTGGTGGTTGGACACATGTTGCTGGTGGTAGGACACATGTTGCTGGTGGTTGGACACAGGTTGCTGGTGTTTGGACACATGTTTGCTGGTGGTTGGACACAGGTTGCTGGTGTTTGGACACATGTTGCTGGTGGTAGGACACATGTTGCTGGTGGTTGGACACAGGTTGCTGGTGTTTGGACACATGTTGCTGGTGGTAGGACACAGGTTGCTGGGTGTTGGACACATGTTGCTGGTGGTAGGACACATGTTGCTGGTGGTAGGACACATGTTGCTGGTGGTAGACACATGTTGCTGGTGGTTGGACACAGGTTGCTGTGTGGGTTGGACACATGTTGCTGTGTGTAGGACACAGGTTGCTGGTGGTTGGACACATGTTGCTGGTGGTTGGACACATGTTGCTGGTGGTAGGACACATGTTGCTGGTGGTAGGACACATGTTTGCTTGGTGGTAGGACATGTTGCTGGTGGTTGGACACATGTTGTGGTGTAGGACACATGTTGCTGGTGGTTGGACACAGGTTGCTGGTGGTAGGACACATGTGCTGGTGGTAGGACACAGGTTGCTGGTGGTTGGACACATGTTGCTGGTGGTTGGACACATGTTGCTTGGTGGTAGGACACAGGTTGCTGGTGTTGGACACAGGTTGCTGGTGGTTAGGACACATGTTGCTGGTGGTAGGACACAGGTTGCTGGTGGTTGGACACAGGTTGCTGGTGGTAGGACACATGTTGCTGGTGGTTAGGACACAGGTTGCTGGTGTTTGGACAGATGTTGCTGGTGGTAGGACACAGGTTGCTGGGTGGTAGGACAGACGTTGCTGGTGTTACAGGATGTTGGTTTTGATGGCACTCTGTAGATGAATCGTTTGCGTGAGTTTCATGGGCAGTTGAGTTTGCGGTCGCTCATGTGCCTCTGGACCCAGGCGCTCGGGTTTACGTCCAAACGCAGAAAGTTCTGGAGCCATGGACTCCTCTGCGCTCCCTCCAGAAACTCCTCCAGCGAGATCTCCCCTGCGGCAGAAGAACCACAGAAACAAGAGTGAGGTCACGGACATCTGCGCTCCACCAGCACAAAAGTCAGGACAAAGCTCTGTTAAAATGAAAGGAAAAGCGGAATGTTTAAAGGAAACCCCACACAGACACAGGCAGAAAATGCAAACCCCACACAGAATGGTCCACACACTGTTAAGGAATGGACCATTAATGCGCTTGTCTCGGGTCGGCTCCTGTTGGCCGGCTCCTGCTCAGGTTCTGGCTCTGCATCGTGAGAAACTGACATCACCAGACACAACTCATGTTCTGAATAAATCTAATCTAAATCCTCCAGTATTAAACGTACTAATCCTGAGGCCGATCTCAGCGATTCAAAAATTACGTTTAGTAATTCCAAGTGTGTGTGTGTGAGGGGCGTGGCTAAAGCGTGCACAGGAACAGTTTTGCCTCATGTCTTTCCCTTGTGTGCAAAGCCTCGACGCCGCGTTTGAACCTCTCTTTATGGAATCATGTCAGACGCATTATGACCTGGAAACATCACATTTGGACAAACAGGAAACAGCTGTTGCTAACGTGCTTTGCAAGCTTCGTGTTGCTAAGGCAACACATATAAGTTAGCATCAGAGGAAACACAGCGCTTTAGCACGAGGTCGAGTCAGAGTTTGGAGACAAATGATTCTTTTGTGTTTCTCTGCTTTTTGCCGTCGTGTTTTGGCCTGAGTCTGCGTTCTCTCTGAGCCAATCATCTGGCTGTGGTGTGGAGCTCCACCCCCTAAGCTAATGTTCACCTGGAACCCTAGCGAGCCAGACCGCTTTGAGAGATAGATCTCTCGATTTTGGCTGTCTGAGACATGTTGAAGAAAATGTTGAGTTGTGGCTCAAAACTGTGGGATGTCGGTCTCGGAGTGAGACAAGGACAAAGACTAAACTTAGCACCGTCGTACGACAAAAGACGAGCTGCGATTTATATCAGAACGGTTTCATATTTTAGAATCCTGTCGCTGCGGTTACCATCGATCTCGTCATTTCTCTTTCACTGTCTTTTACAAATGCAAACACATCTGTAGCATGTCGCGCTAGCCTCCGCTAACAGGTCAAAGTGAGACGTAAAGAGCCTGATATTCACAGACAATCTTTGATCGCAGCTACGACGGATCCAGCGAACATCACAATGCGACTGGGTGTGGTCTTATGACATCACGTCTTGTCATGTGACGCCCATGACTCATGCAGTGGAAACCCGGCTTTGGACAGAGACACTTTAGGACCGAAGCATCCAAACAGAACCAGAGGAAACATGGCTTATCACAGCAAGAAGGTCTGGGGTTCGAGTCCCAGGTGACATTTGGCCTTTCTCTGTGGAGTTTGCATGTTCTACCTGTGTCTGCTTTTGTACTGCTGTAGTTATACCAAACCGTTTTAACAAGATGTTTTCCTTTTACTTGAGTATTAACTGTAAAACAGCAGTATTTGGTTCTGAACTCACCGTCGTTATTTGCATCGACTTCCTGAAAGATCCGATCACAAATCTGATTAGGAGTCATGTTCTCCAGGTCCTTCTCCTCCATCAGAGAGCCCTTCTTTATTTTATAGATGATCTGAATAAACAAACACATTCAGGTTGCAGTACAAACAGAGAAAGGTTCTGGTTCAGAGGACGGTCCTAATGCGACTGTGGCTTTGTGTGAACAGCTTAAGCTCGTGCAAACGACATAAACCAATTAACACTGAATACACAGAATACACACACCACAGCATAAGGACCCCCAGAACCTCTGCCAACTAGAGCTGAACTGATCCAGGACTAAAACAGGTCTAAAACAGAACAAAACCTGGTCTTATCCAGGTCTTTTTTGTGTGGACTTTGAATGTTGTTTCTTCTATTTTCCACATCAACCTAAAACCTCCAGCTTTAGGTCCTGGCCCAGAGCTGGAGAAGGGTCCAGGTCAGGGCCGGCTCGTGGCATAAACAAACTAAGTGGCTGTTCAGGGCCACAACCGCAGGGGGCGCCACATGCTCTGGTGGGCGAGAGGGAATCTGCCTCAACGACTGATCCAAACCACAGTAAAACTAAAGCGTGGGCTATTGTTGTGAGAGCCAAAGTTCAGACGTCTGATGCAACCCTGGTCCAGGTCCTGACCAGGATCCTGGCTCAGACCTGGTCCATGCAGAGGACAATAACGTCTAACCTGAACCCGGTGAAACGACATGCACCTGAATGATCTTGTGTATCTCGTCTTTGTCCAAGTGTCCGTTGTTGTCGCCGTCGAACACTTTGAAGGACCAGCGCAGTTTGTCCTCCAGTCGTCCTCTGAGCACCAGGTGAAGCGCCGCCACGTACTCGAGGAAGTCCATGGTGTTGTCCTGGGAAACAGACCAGGAAAGAGTCGAGAGCTGCCTCTTAACGTGTCCACACCGCGTACCAAGTTATAATGCAAATTGTGTTTCGTGTCATGAAGGTGATTTTTGTTCGTTTTCCAGTGAAATCTGTGAAAACCAATTCCACATTATGAAGCAGACCACCATTTTCAATCATATGGGACAGAAAAGGGATCGCTCGAGAGCTGGAAAGCTTGAAACAGTTGAATGTCTTGGACAAAGTATAAAAACCTTAGATATTTCACAAAAACGTACGCGTGATCCTTTGTAGCTGGTTCAGAGCCCACACGGAGTCGTGCAGATAAAGGCACAATGCGGAAAGTTTCTGCCAGACAAATACATTAAGAGAGCAGCTGCTAAAAGGCCATTACAAAGCAGCAAACGGGTATTTGAAGCTGCGCGTGGGAAGTTTGTTCTATAACATTCAAATTGTACTCTTAAAAGTTCATTTATATTTATATTTATATTGACTATTTGGAACAATCAGAAATAAATATCATTTGCATAATAATTTGGAACGCAGCGTAGACTTCATCACAAAGACATGGCAGATTCTCCAGAACGTGTCCAAACTGACCTGAAGCAGAGAAGGTCAGTTCAGAAGCTTCAGAACCGTTAGCGCAGAGGTCTGTGGTTCAATCCCCTGTTTAATGTTACTGTTATTTTCACCTTTTCTCTTGGTTAAATCAACACTTTTGTGAGCCCAGCGAGGCGGCTGGGGTTTTAGACTCCACTAATATGAATTGAATTGAATTACTTTGTAAATCTAAAATCTAATCTGATTACTGAAAAGTAATTTGATTACCGATACAAGTTTAGGAACAAACTAATAAAAAGCATGAAAGTTTCACACTGTCTGTTATTTAACCTTGTTTCAAGCAGCAGCAGAAGCAACACAAAGTCCACAAACTGATATTTGTTTTTCAGATGATCTTTGTCAGACTTTTACAGCATATTTTCTCTTAAAGGTAAAGTATCTGTATCTAATGACGTCATTTTCATACCTTTGTACTTTCTGCCTCTGTAAACTGTCTTTGTGTGAGCCAGACGAGCTGCAGAAGAACAGCCACAGCTCCATCAGACTGCCCCGGGGCAGCTGTGGTCTTGTACTCACGTGGTTCATGTCGAAGGCTCTGAACAGACTCTCGGTGTAAAGAGACTCAGGAGAGCCGTGTCTCACTCCAAACATGCGCTTGAACTCGTGCAGATGCAGCGTCCCGCTCGGACACTCCAGCATGAACCACTTATACAGGTCCTGGATCGAGACCAGCTCCAGGTTCTGGGTCTGGACCTGGCTCTGGGACTGTCCCATCACTCAAACTCTGAAGAGTCACAATATGTTTCTCTGTTTGTTGCTACATGAACTTCTTCCTAGTGTTTTCTTTTTGCTCGTCTGAGCTGAGCGCCCCCTTCAGTCTAAACAGTCCTGTCTTTAGCTCAAAACTCATTAAAGGTCACAATGAGTCTAAAAGGCGGTTCTTGGCCCCTCCTCCTCGTGTTGTCCTCTTTTAGCTTGTGCAGAATGAGTAAAACGTTCAAAACCAAAAGTTCAGCAGCAGAAAAAGAAAATCCACTCCTTCAGCTCTGTTTGGTTTGATTCCAAAGGTGAAGTTCGGACTTGTGTAGATTCCTCTCTCGTTCTCTCACTCTCTCACTCTCTTGTGAGTCGGGGCGAGTCGGGGTCTCCGGGACAGCCCGGGATTACAAACCTAGTTTTAGACCATAATCCATTTAAACCTCAGAGGCACCTAACAGGAAGGGCCACTCTCAAAATATAAACCTGATATAATCCTGGACTCAGATTTGAGCCAGGTGGGCGGGGTTAATCTCACTCAGGGTGGGGTTAATCTCGCTCAGGGCAGGGCTATTCTCGCACAGGTCAGTAGGGCTGGTCCGATCCACTGGCCCACATATTTGCGGTGCGATTTCAGATTTCTGTGTCTTTGAAAGTAGAAAAGCATTATATAGTGTAAATGTGACCATTTACCAGTGCCTTCAGACCTCTGAGGGCCACTGGAGGAGGTCTGTCCCCTCCTCAGGGACCGAGAGGAGTACCTCTGAGGGCCACTGGAGGAGGTCTGTCCCCTCCTCAGACGGACAGAGGAAGTACCTCTGAGGGCCACTGGAGGAGGTCTGTCTCCTCCTCAGGGACCAGAGGAGTACCTCTGAGGGCCACTGGAGGAGGTCTGTCTCCTCCTCAGGGACCAGAGGAGTACCTCTGAGGCCACTGGAGGAGGTCTGTCTCCTCCTCAGGGGAGGTCTGTCTCCTCCTCAGGGACCAGAGGAGTACCTCTGTGAGGGCCACTGGAGGAGGTCTGTCTCCTCCTCAGGGACCAGAGGAGTACCTCTGAGGGCCACTGGAGGAGGTCTGTCTCCTCTCAGGGACCAGAGGAGTACCTCTGGGGCCACTGAGAGGTCTGTCTCCTCCTCAGGACCAGAGAGTACCTCTGTGAGGGCCACTGGAGGAGGAGTACCTCTGTTCTTTAACGGTTTATTCCAAACAGGAAACACTATTCCCCGTGGCTGACTTTCCTTTTGTTTCTCTGTGATCACAAAACAGTTTGTCTCCTCCTTGTGGCATCTCCCTGCCTCTACAGGCGCTAAGATACTCCTGATCGCAGGGGGAGGGACCACAACCTGCATGACATCATAGACATTTCAAAACTCAAATTGAATGGAAAAATAATATATAAGATTCTAATATCTGATCGTTATCTGATTTCTGGAGTTATCAGATTATGTGTGAAATGTCAGGATGTCATCATACTTTGTCTTCAAACACGCATGTCAAACACGCATGTCTGTGTCCTGTGCAGTGCGAGCTGTGCCTGTGGAGGGCACTGTGGTATGAGTCAGTGCTGCCTCCTGGTGGACACTGGAGGACAAAGATTATTGTGAGAGAACGGAATCTAATCTTACTTATACACTAGACTGAGGCTAGGCTGTTTGTTTCAGGTCGTTAGCAGCAGGCTAATGCTAGTGGGTATGCTAATAAACGTTAGCCTTCTTGCAGACACTTTTAAGGAGCCTCTTTCCAACTGTTATAATTTAGATCAGACACAAAGTCCATGCTCCTGAAAGTTTGAGGGCGTGTCCGGGCAGAGGGCGTGTCCGGGGCAGAGGCGTGTCCGGGGCAGAGGGCGTGTCCGGGGCAGAGGGCGTGTCCGGGGCAGAGGGCTTGTGGATGAGGAAGAGCAGATGGAAATGTCCACAAAAGTTTCTCTTTTAAGTGTCAGCGACTGTTGATAAGAATCAAAGCCCAGAACTTCAGTCTCCTTCAACGATCAACACTTTGACTTTTCACTTTTATGCGCTGTTTGGAGCAGCATGTGACGTCTGCATCATGTGACCACCGCTAAGTCACGTGACTCAAACACATGTGAGGCGTATCGAGCGGTCGTTACTAGTATATAATATGTCAAACTTACCCAAAGGTACAAAAGCGCACAGGTTCGTTCAAATTGATAAAAAGGAGGCCAATTCCATTTACTTACAATCATTTATCAAATACTTGGCTCAGGTTTTACGTTTAGCCAATTAAAATCTTCCAAAATAAAGTCCATTGAGTTGATTAGTTGTGATTCTTGCACATCCCGATCCATCCGGAACCAGAGAACGCATGGAACCCGTCACTGCACACGGGAGCGCAAAACACCACGACACAGAGAAAAACACACGGAGAACACTGAAGAACACAGAGGGGTCCATGTCAGAGCAGTTTATGAAGCAGCTGGGTACTGCGCGGGACAAAGGGTGTAAAGCCTCTTTGGGCTTCTTTCCAGGGGTCACAAAGCTTCGCCCGGGCGGTAGAAGACAGTATTTGGCCCACAAGGGATGACGAGTGCCCACCACAACCCTCTGAGCGTGTTTGTCTGCTGAGACCTCCCCTCGTTTAGCCTCACATTCATATCTCATTGGCTTTTGTTTTCCACGTGGCGCAGCAGAGCACAGGGCGTACAAGAGAAAGGAGCAGCTGGTTTTATAGTTACGGCGCCACCTACTGGACAAACGCACTACACATGGACTCTAAAGGCTCAGGCCCAAAGTCTTTCCGTTTTGACACTTCCATCGTTAAAAGTGCGCGCTTCGCCTTCTCTGCTCCATGACCCAAGACGCCGGGTCCAGGTCCAGCTTCAGCACGTTCAGCACCCACGGGTCCTCCTTCGCCCCGTGCAAGAACTCTTTCAGGTTTATGCGACCTGTGGGGGGGAAACGGAGAGATCAGGAGTCGAACACGCAACTCGTCCTGGCTGAGCGGCAGGGTCTCTGGGTTTCGCCCTCACCGTCTCCGTCTGCGTCCACGGCCTGCAGAAGTCGGTCCACAGCCTCGTCCACGCTCATCTCCTCGCTTTTCTCCGAGCGCGAGCCCTTCTTCACTCTGTAGATGCTCTGCACGGACACCAGGGGGCGCCAGGATCACACCACGCAACATTTAATTGTGTGGGAGATTGCACATGTGAATCGTCAACGGAACACGACAAAACGAATGTGCAGAACAATTTGAGGACCTTTCTCCAGACCTTTCTCCAGGATCCAGGTCAGGAGTGACTCACCTCCATGATGGCCCGCAGCTCGTCGCGGTCCACGTGGCCGTTCCCGTCGCGGTCGTAGACTTTGAAGGACCAGCGCAGTCTGTGCTCCAGGTCTCCTCTGAACACCAGGTTCAGCGCCGCCACAAACTCCAGGAAGTCAATGGTGTTGTCCTGCAAAGACCAAAGCCCTCAGGTTGGACACATACGGAGACACACGGATAGATCGCTCTCACCCCATTCTTGTCGAAGGCTCTGAACATGTTCTCCGCGTACTCCGAGGCTTCGCCCGTTTGTTCGACTCCAAAGAACTTCTTAAACTCGTGGAGAAAGAGAACTCCGCTTGGACACTCCGTCAGAAACTTCTTGTACATGTCCTGGATCGCCACCACATCAATCTTCCCGGGGCATTCCGTGTGATGCGTTTGACCCATCGGGACGCCGCAGTACCTCACACCTCCAGCAGGAGGCAGCGACCAGGGGCTTGAGCTGGAGGTCTAAAGAGAGAAACTGCACAGACAAACAATAAACAAACACATTTATTAGACAAAGATCTTTTTTGGAACACCAAACCAGTGACGGTGAGTATAGTTTCCTCCAACTCGACGCATTTGGTCTGAATGTGAATTTTAAACTCATCTATCTCATTTCAATGTTTTTAACTTAAAGTTACGCTGCACTTTATTGTCCCTGAATGAAAATGTGTCTCTGCGTTTGACCCGTCCTTCAGTGTCTCCGGGTTAAACCTGTCCAGATCCAGATCTTGGTCTAGTCTTGGTCGGGAGGACGTTTTCCCGGTGCATGTTTTGTGTTGATTGAGGAAAGTCACTCCCTGAAGGACCCGGGAGTCGAACGCAGAACCTTCTTGTCGTTTTAGGCCACAGACTGTCCCTGTCCGTCACTCGAACGTTCAGCCTCTGACAAAACGTGTGGTGAATTCAGTTCGTTCCGATCTCGAGGTTTACATCCAACTCCTTCCTTCCCACAGTGTCTCACCTGGGTTCTTGTCTCACCCGGGTTCTTGTCTCACCCGGGTTCTTGTACAGCCTTTTCGGTTTGATGTGAAGTTCCAAACGTGTCTCTTCAATTCGAAAAAAAGTGCGATTTTCTGTCTTTCCTCATCATATTTTGTACCTTCACAGACGTTTGCTCGACGTCAGCTTAAACAGCAGATACATGAGTTCCACGTCGCAGTTCAGCACAGAGATGGTTCATAGATGAATTACTCTTTGAATGTTTTGTCCTTCAGTGATGAGGCTGTAGGATGAAAAGGATGCAGCTCATCATCGACCGTTTGGAACCATCTGATCACGTTTCTACTGCCCGACGGCACTGAAATACGCTTTCAGATCGTTCTGACCCGTTCGTGCTTTAAAACGATAAAGATCAGGGCTCATTTATGAACTCGAACAGGCAAAAAACGCAAACGTCCACAAACCTTGAGTTTTCCGTCTTTGCACGCCTCAAAAGGTCAAAGGTCAAAGGTCAGGGGGTTTGGACCGGGGCCGCTCGCTTTCGCCTCGATCTGTGTTCGCGGACGTTCTTTAGAGTTCATCTGATTGTCGTCAAAGTACAAGGAATTCATCCAGAAACCACAGGAAACGTTTTGGATGGATCGTTTGTGAGCGCCAAGAACGAGGAGAACGTCCTTCTGCGAGGTCCTGGTTCCGTGCCGGGTTTAGTCCCGGACTTGGGCTTTTATAACCAGGAGACCTCTCGGGATTAGACCAGGATTAAAACAGGATTATCCAGAAGGGGTTTCCTCCCAGCGCCTCAGGTTTGAGTTCACTCACTTTACTCTGATCATCATTAAACCGGTTTGCATTTGGTTTAAGCTTCATGTCCGTGTCGAACAAAAGTACTGTCGAAATGTACTTCATTTCAGAGGAAGGACCAAGACCTTTAGCCTCTGATCCAAGTCTCTGATCCAAGTCTCTGATCCAAGTCTCTGATCCCAGTCGAGTCCGAGTCCGAGTCCAAATCCAAGGTGAATCAAGTCCAAATCCAAGGTGAATCAAGTCGAGATCCAAGTCTCTGATCCAAGTCGAGTCCAAGTCGAGTCCAAGTCTCTGATCAAGTCTCTGATCAAGTCTCTGATCCAAGTCGAGTCCGAGTCGAGTCCGAGTCCAAATCCAAGGTGAATCCAAGTCGAGTCCAAGTCTCTGATCCCAGTCGAGGTCCGATGTCGAGTCCAAGTCGAGTCCAAGTCGAGTCCAAGTCGAGTCCAAGTCGAGTCCAAGTCGAGTCCAAGTCTCTGATCCCAGTCGAGTCCAAGTCTCTGATCCCAGTCGAGTCCAAGTCTCTGATCCCAGTCGAGTCGAGTCAAGTCGAGTCCAAGTCGAGTCCAAGTCGAGTCCAAGTCCAAATCCTCTGCTCACAGTCAATGCCTTTGTCATGTATTTGTGATGGTTCTTAACAAAGGCTCGTCACAACAGTTTACGCTTGTTCCTTTAACATTAAACATCTCATTGTAAAGTGCATTCATGACGTTTGTTGATGAGGATCAAGTCTCAAGTCCGGCTCCAGGTCCAAGTCTATGGACATCTCCAGGAGCGGACACTTTTGTTGTGAAAGTTTAAACGTGTTCTTCCACCTCTGAGGGAGGGCATCTGACACAAAGGGGGAGGAGGGGGCTTGGATCACAGATGGGTTTTCTCTGATCTGGTTCTAAACTTGGTCTGGGATTCCAGTGACGATCGCAGGGCCTCGGTCTGGATCTGTGAACACACGGAGCTCCAGGACCGGCCTCTGAACTTCACACCCACCCGAGGATCCCACGAGGGGTTTTACAAAGCGCAGCGTCGGCAGCTTGTCCCACCGAGCAAAAGACCCCGGAGCGTTCTCAGGAGGATCGTCACACTTGAAGAAGGACAATCGGATTAAAGCCACTGATCCTAATGAACAGGCCGCTGACGTTGTGATGACTCCAACTGAATCGTGATCTACAGTGGAACACTCCTGGACCAACGAGGGATTAACACCCACTTGTTTCCAAGAACTTTGGGCAAAAAAACCTCGGATCTGGTTCGGGAACTTGCCAGGGAATTAGCAAACAACAGAAACCGCCTTTGGGTCCATCTTAGGTGCAGAAAGAACAATATGATCCAGAAGAAGCAACAGATGCAACCAGCAGCAAAAGGACACATGGAGAAAGGAACCTGACGCAGATGCTCAGGGAAAGGATCCAGGAAAACAACTTCAGAGACGATGCATTGAAGGACAGAACAGACATTTTGCAGATGAAAAAGCAAGGAATGTCAAATCAGGAGGTTTAACGTGGATGAGAAGAACCAAGGAACGGACCAGCGTGACAGCAGGACAGGGACGGACCGACCTGAGAAGAACCTTTCAGACCGTGGAACTCCCAGACGTTTCTTCTTTTTCCCAAAGGGTTTTGTAGGAGAACGTCAGGGGAAAGCTGGAGAATGTGTCCGTTTGCTCATTTCCTGTGGACATTGTTTAATTCGCTGTCATAATTAAAAAAATACTAGGTTTTTGCTCATGTGGAAAATGATCTCATGAGGTTTGGTTTGGACACAGACACTTTGCAGAGTTGCAAATGTTGAACTGACCCTCACAATCATGTGAAGACCTGTTCTCGCTCATGCGCCGTGTCTCGAGTGCAGTGTAAAGTTCCATTGAGCTGAAGCAACGGCATCGCCATGGCGCTGAGAAGGTTTTGAGCCTGACTTTGGCTTCTCTGTCGCTCTCTTTGCAGTGTTGGATTTTAAAAAGTTAAAAAGTCAGTTAGCGCTCTGTTCCGTGTTAGCGCTCTGTTCGTGTTAGCGCTCTGTTCCAGTTAGCGCGCTGTTCCGTGTTAGCGCGCTGTTCCAGTTAGCGCGCTGTTCCGTGTTAGCGCTCTGTTCCAGTTAGCGCTCTGTTCCGTGTTAGCGCTCTGTTCCAGTTAGCGCGCTGTTCCGTGTTAGCGCTCTGTTCCAGTTAGCGCGCTTCCGTGTTAGCGCTCTGTTCCAGTTAGCGTTCCATTCTGTTCTCGCAGTTGTTCCAGTTAGCTCTGTTCCAGTTAGCGCTCTGTTCCAGTTAGCTCTGTTTCCAGTTAGCTCTGTTCCAATTAGCTCTGTTCCAGTTAGCGCTCTGTTCCAGTTAGCGCTCTGTTCCCTTAGCCAGTTAGCTCTGTTCCAGTTAGCGCTCTGTTTCCAGTTAGCGCTCTCTGTTTCAGTTAGCGCTCTGTCTCCAGTTAGCTCTGTTCAGTTAGCTCTGTTCCAGTTAGCTCTGTTCCAGTTTAGCAGCTGTGTTCCAAAGCGCTCTGTTCCAGTACTGCTGTTTTAGCGCTGTGTTCAGCAGCGCTCTGTTTCCAGTTAGCGCTCTGTTTCCAGTAAGCGCTCTGTTCCAGTTAGCGCTCTGTTCCGTGTTAGCGCTCTGTTCCATTTAGCGCTCTGTTCCAGTTAGCGTTCTCTTCCAGTTAGCGCTCTGTTCCAGTTAGCGCTCTGTTCCAGTTAGCGCTCTGTTCCGTGTTAGCGCTCTGTTCCGTGTTAGCGCTCTGTTTCCGTGTTAGCGCTCTGTTCCAGTTAGCGCTCTGTTCCAGTTAGCGCTCTGTTCCAGTTAGCCCTCTGTTCCAGTTAGCGCTCTGTTCCGAGTTAGCGCTCTGTTCCAGTTAGCGCTCTGTTCCAGTTAGCGCTCTGTTCCACTTAACGCTCTGTTCCAGCTAGCGCTGTGTTCCAAATAACGCTCTGTTCCACTTAACGCTCTGTTCCAGCTAGCGCTGTGTTCGCAAATAACGCTCTGTTCCACTTAACGCTCTGCTAGCGCTCTGTTCCAGCTAGCGCTCTGTTCAGCTAGCGCCTCTGTTCCAGTTAGCGCTCTGTTCCAGTTAGCGCTCTGTTCCAGTTAGCGCTCTGTTCCGTGTTAGCGCTCTGTTTCCAGTTAGCGTTCTGTTCCAGTTAGCGTTCTGTTCCAGTTAGCGCTCTGTTCCGTGTTAGTGCTCTGTTCCAGTTAGCGTTCTGTTCCAGTTAAAGTTCTGTTCCAGTTAAAGTTCTGTTCCAGTTAGCGCTCTGTTCCAGTTAGCGTTCTCTTCCAGTTAGCGGCTCTGTTCCAGCTAGCACTGTGTTCCAAATAGCGCTCTGTTCCACTTAACGCTCCGTTCCAGCTAGCGCTCTGTTCCAGCTAGCGCTCTGTTCCAGCTAGCGCTCTGTTCCAGCTAGCGCTCTGTTCCAGTTAGCGCTCTGTTCCAGTTAGCGCTCTGTTCCGTGTTAGCGCTGTGTTCCAGTTAGCGCTGTGTTCCAAATAACACTCTGTTCCACTTCACGCTCTGTTCCAGCTAGCGCTGTGTGCCAAATAACGCTCTGTTCCACTTAACGCTCTGTTCCAGCTAGCGCTCTGTTCCAGCTAGCGCTCTGTTCCAGTTAGCCTCTGTTCCAGTTAGCGCTCTGTTCCAGTTAGCGCTCTGTTCCGTGTTAGCGCTCTGTTTCCAGTTAGCGTTCTGTTCCAGTTAGCGCTCTGTTCCAGTTAGCGCTCTGTTCCGTGTTAGTGCTCTGTTCCAGTTAGCGTTCTGTTCCAGTTAAAGTTCTGTTCCAGTTAAAGTTCTGTTCCAGTTAGCGCTCTGTTCCAGTTAGCGTTCTCTTCCACTTAGCGCTCTGTTCCAGTTAGCACTGTGTTCCAAATAGCGCTCTGTTCCACTTAACGCTTTGTTCCAGCTAGCGCTCTGTTCCAGCTAGCGCTCTGTTCCAGCTAGCGCTCTGTTCCAGCAAGCGCTCTGTTCTAGTAAGCGCTCTGTTCCAGTTAGCGCTCTGTTCCAGCTAGCACTCTGTTCCAGCTAGCACTCTGTTCCAGCTAGCGCTATGTTCCGTGTTAATGCTCTGTTCCACTTAGCACTCTGTTCCAGTTAGCGCTCTCTTCCCCTTAGTGCTCTGTTCCAGTTAGCGCTCTCTTCCAGTTAGCGCTCTCTTCCACTTAGCGCTGTCTTCCAGTTAGCGCTCTGTTTGTTAGCGCTCGTTCCAGTTAGCGCTCTGTTCCCGTGTTAGCGCTCTGTTTTTCACTTAGCGCTCTGTTCCGTGTTAGCGCTCTGTTTCACTTAGCGCTCTGTTCCACTTAGTGCTCTGTTCCGTGTTAGCGCTCTGTTCCGTGTTAGTGGTCTGTTCCAGTTAGTGCTCTGTTCCGTGTTAGCGCTCTGTTTCACTTAGCGCTCTGTTCCAGTTAGTGCTCTGTTCCGTGTTAGCGCTCTGTGTTCCAGTTAGTGCTCTGTTCCGTGTTAGCGCTCTGTTCCGTGTTAGCGCTCTGTTCCAGTTTGCTCTGTTCCAGTTGTCGTCGAGCAAACGAGATCTTTAATCTACTCTGAGCTGAACCTCTCGATAATCTGATCACGACTTTCTGTAGAACACCGAGACCAAACAGGCGCTCTTTAAGGGTCTGAACCAGGCCAAACCAGGACCAAACCAGGACCAAACCAGGGCAGAACCAGGACCAAACCAGCACCAAACCAGGACTAAACCAGGGCCGAACCAGGACAAACCAGGGCCAAACCAGGACTAAACCAGGACTAAACCGGACCAAACCAGGGCCGAACCAGGACTAAACCAGAGCCGAACCAGGACCAAACCAGGACTAAACCAGGACCAAACCAGGCCGAACCAGGACTAAACCAGGTCTAAACTAGGTCTAAACCAGGTCTAAGACAGGACTAAACCAGGACTAAACCAGGTCTTAAGCAGGTCTAAACCAGGTCTAAACCAGGATTAAACTGGGACTAAACCAGGACTAAACCAGACAAAACCAGGACTGAACCAGGGCTAAACCAGGACTAAACCAGGTCTTAAGCAGATCTAAACCAGGTCTAAACCAGGACTAAACCAGGACTAAACCAGGACTGAACCAGGACTGAACCAGGGCTAAACCAGGGCTAAACCAGGACTAAACCAGAACAAAACCAGGACTGAACCAGGGCTAAACCAGGTCTTAAGCAGGTCTAAACCAGGTCTAAACCAGGACTAAACCAAGACTAAACCAGGACTAAACCAGGACAAACCAGACAAAACAGGACTGAACCAGGGCTAAACCAGGACTAAACCAGGTCTTAAGGTCTAAACCAGGTCTAAACCAGGTCTAAACCAGGACTAAACCAGGACTAAACCAGACAAAACCAGGACTGAACCAGGGCTAAACCAGGACTAAACCAGGTCTTAAGCAGGTCCAAACCAGGTCTAAACCAAGACTAAACCAGGACTAAACCAGGAGACAAAACCAGGACTGAACCAGGGCTAAACCAGGATAAACCAGGTCTTAAGCAGGTCTAAACCAGGTCCAAACCAAGACTAACCAGGACTAAACCAGGACTAAACCAGACAAACCAGGACTGAACCAGGGCTAAACCAGGACTAAACCAGGTCTTAAGCAGGTCTAAACCAGGTCCAAACCAAGACTAAACCAGGACTAAACCAGGACTAAACCAGACAAAACCAGGACTGGAACCAGGGCTAAACCAGGACTAAACCAGACTGAACAGTAATTGAAAGTGTGTTCTTGCTGCAGATTAAAGCAGATTAAGGAGGATTTGGTGAATCAGATTCAGATTCGAGAGGATCAGAGTTGTGTCCTTTTTAGAGTCAAACTAAACACATGAAACGTTCACATATTTCATTGAATTAAATTAAACCACGTCTTATTTTTATTGTTCATTCTGTCCATTTTTAAATCTACAGCAAAAAAAAATTCAGCATCCATTCTGTGCATCCAAGTGGTGTCTCAAGTGTGTCACAAGTGTGTCACAAGTGTGCCACAAGTGTGTCTCAAGTGTGTCACAAGTGTGTCACAGTGTGCCACAAGTGTGCCACAAGTGTGTCTCAAGTGTGTCACAAGTGTGTCACAAGTGTGCCACAAGTGTGTCTCAAGTGTGGCCACAAGTGTGCCACAAGTGTAATCACAAGTGTGCCACAAGTGTGTCAAAAGTGTGCCACAAGTGTATCACAAGTGTGTCACAAGTGTGCCACAAGTGTGCCACAAGTGTGTCTCAAGTGTGCCACAAGTGTGCCACAAATGTGTCCACAAGTGTGTCACAAGTGTGCCACAAAGTGTGTCACAAGTGTGCCCAAAGTGTGTCACAAGTGTATCACAAGTGTGTCAAAAGTGTGCCACAAGTGTGTCACAAGTGTGTCAAAAAGTGTGTCAAAAGTGTGCCGCAAGTGTGTGGCAAGTGTATCGCAAGTGTGTCGCAAGTGTATCGCAAGTGTGTCGCAAGTGTGTCGCAAGTGTGTTGTCGCAAGTGTGTCGCAAGTGTGTCGCAAGTGTAATCGCAATGTGTCAAGTGTGTCGCAAGTGGTGTTGTCACAAGTGTGTCGCAAAGTGTGTCCACAAGTGTGTCAAATCGCAAGTGTATCGCAAGTGTGTGCAAGTGTGTCGCAAGTGTGTCACAAGTGTGTCACAAGGTGTGTCACAAGTGTGCCACAAGTGTGTCAAGTGTGCAAAAGTGTGTGTGCCACAAAAGTGTGCCGCAAGTGTGCCGCAAGTGTGCCGCAAGTGTGCCGCAAGTGTGCCGCAAGTGTGCACAAGTGTATCACAAGTGTATCACAAGTGTGTGAGACACACTTGTGGCACGCACACTTGTGATACACAAGTGTGCCACAAGTGATTCAAAATATACTAGTGGATTTTCACTCCATTCAACAAAACGGTGTTGATTTAAACCTGTTACTGAATTCTCGTAAAACTAAATGTATTTGCGGTTCTAGAGCGGTGCTCTAGGGACACTGTGATAGAATATATTCATGTGTGTGACAATTTACCAGTGACGTGCCTTCAGGGGAGGCAGGGGAGGCGGAGCCTCACCTTCAATCTTGGGAGAAAAAAACTGAATAATTATTATATTATTATAAACCCACTCTCCCTTTGAATCCAATATGGAACCATTATTTTTTCTTTTAAGAATAGCAGAATTTTCGCATGTCCCGGAACTCGCGTTCAAACACAGGGAACAGGGGCGCCCCCATGTGGCAGCACCGCGCTCTGCCACTCGGTGCACAATATAATGCAACAACTCATTGTCTGTTGTCAATCGAATTATGTTTAAGGCGCTCTTTAGAGTTCATTTGGTAAATCTGACTGTGAGAGTGAGTGCCTCACATGAACCTCATTCTCTTTCTATACAAACTAACAATACTTACAACACAACTTTCTCAACATTAACAATTCAGTTTCAGGAACAAACACAAATGTGACCTCTGAGTGCTGTGGCAGATGTGGTATGTGTGTGTGCTGTTTGACCCGGTGTGTGTGTGTGTGTGTGTTGCTCTTCTGACCGGTGTGTGTGTGTGTGTGTGCTGTTTGATGTGTGTGTGTGCTGTTCTGACCCGGTGTGTGTGTGTGTGTGTGTGTGCTGTTCTAACCCGGTGTGTGTGTGTGTGTGTGTTGTGTGCTGTTCTGACCCGGTGTGTTGTGTGTGTGTGTGCTGTTCTGACCCGGTGTGTGTGTGTGTGTGTGTG